>JAYJMJ010275498.1:0-12322 GCA_036873875.1 Laminaria ephemera
TTGGTGCACAAACGGCATGAGGTCAGGCAAAACCACCAGTGCCGGGTCAGCGTCAGACCTCGCCCGCTCCTGCCGTGATCTCGACGCCGACGCGAAGATCCTAATTTTGTGTCCGGTGAACGTGATGACGACCGCATGGTTGCGGGAGATGCTAGCCATTGATCGCAAGAAAACCTACTACGTCAGCAAGGGCAGCACAGCACAGGTCAAGAAGCAGTTAGAGAAAGGGTGCAATACCCTGATACTAAACCACGACAAGCTGGAGTGGCTCGCCGAGGTCATTGATGCCTGGCTAGGGCCTGATGGACTGATTATCGTCGATGAGGCTCACACGTTCCGCAACCCGGACACCAAGCGATTTGTGAATCTGAAGTTCTTAACTGACCTCACCCAGAAAGAGTCGAAGAGCCGGAGACTGTGGCTGTTTACCGGGACGCCAGTGCCTAACTACCCCACGGATATGTACGACCTGCAGAAACTGATCGACCCGCGCACGGTGCCAGGCACACTATCAGAGTGGCGCTCGAGGACCATGACGCCGTTTACTATCAATGTCCCTACCCGTCCAGGCAGCAGCCAGACGCGCAGGATAACAAAGTGGCAGACACTGCTGTCGGCAGAGCAGCTGATCGCAGATGCCATGTACCCCTGCATCCGATTTCGTACCCAAGATTGCGTCGAGCTGCCGGAGCAAGCCTACAGTTACTACGAGTGTGAGTTATCCAAAGACCAGAAACGCATGATCAAAGAGATGGTTGCAGGATACGCCACAACTCACGAAGACAAGCAGCTTATCGCCGCCAACGCAGGCGTCCGGGTATCTAAGATCCTACAGGTGTGCACGGGTGCGGTGCTGGACAACGAAGGCGAGCCGATCGTCGTCGGTGCCCCGTCAAAATTAAAATGTCTGCTGGACTTATATGAGCAAAACGAGGGCAAGTTATTAATATTCTGCACGTACAAGGCATCGCAGCAGTACATCAAAGAGGCCCTTGCCAAAGCCAAGATCACATCAGAGATCATTAACGGTGAAGTAACTGCGACGAAACGTGAAGCAATTGTTGACAAGTTCCAGGCTCGCAGCAAGCCGGAGGTACTGATCCTGCACCCGAAGTGCGAGGGCATGACGCTCACCGCTGCCACGGTATCGGTGTGGTGGGGACCGCCTGATAGTAACTTGCAGTGGACGCAGGCCAATGAGCGCATGCGCGGACCTGTTAAAGAGTCAGACGACCCCGATGCCCCTAAACCTAAGACACTGGTCGCCATGCTTTACGGCGCGAGCTTAGAGAAAGGCAGGTACGTCGATCGTATTGACAGTGACATGAAACAGCAAAGAGCGATTGACATCTACGCCGAGGCACTGAAAGAGTTCGGCACCGAGGCGGCGCTGGCCTCGCTGTTTGAAGGGGATGAGGACGAGTAACTAACCAGTCCGTAACGTTCTTGAGACACCTATTACCTTAAAGATTCATCAAAAAAGCTCAAATAGTTTTAAATAATGGGTTGACCCGCTAAAGTTTGTGCACTATTGTTCGTTACATGTTTACAGAATCACTTTAGTAGTTGACATAACTATTTACAGTATCAACACCCCCACTACAGTATTTACAAGCGGAGAATACGATGAGCATGAACGATAACGAACTGGCAGAGCTGGCACAGGCACGGGCGACGGTAGGTGAGATGCTGACCGCGGCAAACGCCAAGGTTGACGCGATCAAGGCTAAAAAAGCGGAGCTGGATAAGCTATTATTGGGACAGATCAACGACGATGTGCCGACTAAGACGACGGCGTATGGTACGATCTCACGCAAAGAGACTAACCAGTACCGCGTTGAGCACGTGCCGACATGGCTCAAATTTCTAAAGAAGACGGGCGACCTGTCCATGCTGACCAAAGCAGTTGCCAAGGACCCTGTCGACGCATACAGAGATGCAAACGGCGGGGATTTACCTCCCGGCGTCAGTAGTTACACGCAGGTCAGTCTAAGTTTCACCAAACCACGTAAAGCCGCACCCAAACGTAACGCGGCTTAGTTACACAACGATCTAACACACTAAACGATAACGGAGACCAGCACATGGGTAAAGCATTAACAGTAGGTAAAGAGGACTTCGGCGTTGCACTCAAGGTACCTGCGTACCTGCAGGACGCGCCGTCAGTACTGGACACGGTAGACATTCAGCAGAATTTGGCACGTGTTACATTAAATAACAAAGGACGGTTCCTGCTGATGGACGGCGCGTCAGAAGTAGAGAAGCTCGGCGACAGTATCCAGATCAGGTTCCTGCACGTGCACCCTCACATGCAGCGCCGATACTACACCGAAGCCTACGACGAGGATCGTGATGAGATCGTAGTCCCTGTGTGCTGGTCCAACGACGGCGAGACACCTGACGAGACATCTTCACAGCCTCAGTCAGCTAAGTGCAAAACCTGCAAGATGAACCAGAAAGGCAGCGGAAATGGCGGTACTCGCAAGGGCTGCGGCTCCAGTCGTAACACCTTGATCCAGCTGCTGGACCCTGAGACTCCTATGAACGCTGATCCATTGCTCTATAAGATCAACGCGACCTCGCACTACGCCGACCCCAGTCAAGACGACGGCGGTATGAACTACAACAAGCTGATGAAGCTAGCCGACCGCAACGGGCTGGCGTTACAGGCATATCCTGTTGAGGTCGAGTCAGACGCTGACGGTGAGATGGGACAGGCCACGTTCCACGTGATTAACGAGCCAGTGACCAAGGCCGAGTTCGAAGAGATTCAAGCATTACGCGAATCCATGGACATGGAGGACATGGTATCTCTATCATACACTCCAGTATCAGACGAGGAGACAGACGATGCCCCGGAAAAACCGAAAGCCCGCAAAACGCCAACTCGCAAAAAGAAGCCAGAAGCAGCACCGCCGGAAGAAGCAGAAGGACCTGCAGGCGAAGCTGGAGCGAGCCCAGAATCAGACGAAGACGATGAGGGCACAGAGGCGGCGCTTCCAGCCGCTGCCGCTCCTCCCGGAGCGGGTCGAACTCGACGCGGCCGAAAGCCACCAGTTAAGGCAGCTGCTAGCGAGGAAGCAGGCGACGTCGCAGGTGGAGAGGATGAAGACGACTCAGACGACGAAGCAGACGACGCCGTAGTCAACAAGTTTCTAGGTGACCTAGACGGTATATAGTTACTCCGCCACGGCAGGTAACGACGACTGCCGCCTTGTCGGGGTGATATGGCCACGATACACCCCGACTTTTTTACACGCGTAGCGACCAATTTTGGTCGCTATCCCCTCCCGCGGAGCAACGATGCTAGAAAAATTCTACGAGACTCTCTGCCCTGCGGGACAGTTTCTCAGCTACACCACAGGCAAGACAGGCAGGGACGGGGACCTGCACTACGGTAGCATCAAGAACACAGCGGTCACGCCAGCGGAGCTAGTAGCGCTCTTGGAGCAGGACCAAGGTAGGTTAAACGGTTTCATCACATTGGGCGGTGTGCCGGACCACGGCCCCTATGTCAGGGACCCTAAAAAGAACGTCACCTTGCGGGACGCGCAGGTCAAGTCGTTCGTCTTCGATCTGGACATCATTAAAGAAGGCGACACGGACACAAAGAACAAGTACGCATCGAGCGATGCGTTGAAACGAGCACTGGCAGCGGCGCTAGCAGAGCGAACGATAGCACCGCCGACAGATATAGTATCGAGTGGATCAGGAGGCTTGCACCTATGGTACCTACTAGACCAGACACTCCCGCTACTGAAGTGGCAGGAGATACGAAAACAGATAGCAAAAGCGATGGTGGCGAGGGGATTTCTATTCGACACGGGGGTAGCGACGCAGGCGCACAGTCTGATACGAGCGCCCGGATCGATGAACCTGAAGCCTCGTGTGATGAGCCAGTGCAGACTGCATCCGAGGAGGGAGCCTTACGATCTGAAGGATCTATTAAGCACGTGGGAACTGGACCGCTCGGGCACCCAATCCACGAGTATCTCAGCAAAACGTGCCTCGAAGCCAACCACAGACCAGTCTTCGGAAGCCTCCTTGGACGGGACACTAACAGTACCGAGCTACCTACAGGGGGTCGAAAGCAGCGCGGCGGGCGCGGCGCAGGGCGACTTGGAGCCGCTCGGGATCTACCCGATACAGGCACTGACGGGGTGCAGGTTCTCGACACATGTCCTCAAACACGGAACGGATTCGCTGAATTACGACCAGTATCTGGCGCTGGCTTCAATAGCGAGGAGGATCGAAAACGGGCGAGCCATACTCCACGAGGCGAGCAAGAATCACCCGAGGTACGACCCAGCAGCGACGGATCAGATGCTCTCGGAGAACGGTATCGGGACGGACGCACCGATCAGCTGTCTGAGCCTGGTTTCGACGAATGGGACGCTATGCGACGGGAGTTCAATCAGGAACTCCCCCCACTGCCAGTCGTGCCCCGTAAGCTCCAAGGCCTCCGAGGGCAAGGCCTACCCAGTGATTCAGATACACCGGATGGCGGAGCTCCTGCGCTCACGCGAGGAGACAAAAACCTTCGAACAGACGGTGATGCAGAAGACTATATCGTCGACGGCTTGCAAGGAGGCAGCGAGTTCTCATACTACGCAGGAGGCTGTCACTGGAACGTCAACAAGCGGTCCGAGCAGCAGCGGGCTGATTATGCCAAAGGGATTCAGAATCAACCGGGGCACTCTGCTGAGGGAAGTGTACAACCCGAAGGACGACGCGATGACGGATGTGACGGTAGCGGATCGGATGTTTTGGATAGGCCAGCGGCGCTTGTCCGAGGATGGCGCAAGCTCGTATCTGCTTTCCACACGGTACTCGCTCGATGCAGCGTTGGCACCGCCTCAGAGCTTGAACGACGTGAAGCGCTTGTGCGATTCCTTGAGCGACGCTCAGGTCGCGGTGAAAGATCGCAAGCATATCGTCGACTATTTCCAGGAGTGCGCAGCGATGGAGATTGACACCGTGCAGACGCATCAGCAGATGGGCTGGAAAACCAACCGACACTTCGTCAACTATGACGAACAGTGGGACAAGGCAGGCACAATACAGGACACGATATGCGACCCCGATCAGCAGCAGTTTCTAGCCGAACATGCTGGCAGCGAAGGGACGTTAGAAGAGTGGCGCAGCGCAATCGAGCCCGCATTCTCGCCGAGCGCCGATCCCATCATGATGTTCAGTATTTTCTACGCACTAGGCAGTGTGCTGGTACACCCATGCGGACTGAGGGGCAACGTTGCAGTAGCAGCACTGTATTCCCCGGACAGCGGCACGGGTAAGACCACCTGCCTCAAGATCGCAACGAGCCTGTTCGGACAAAGCAACCAGGGCCACAACGGCTTTGCTGATACTGATCTGTCAATGCGATCACGGTTAGGGTTTCTAAACCATCTACCTGCCTGCATGGATGAGCTGACTACTCTCGACAGCGATCGATTAAGAGAATTCATCTACGCAGCCGTTCAGGGCGCGGGAAAGCAGGCTCGCAAGCAGGACGGTACCGCACGCCCGGCACAGGACTGGGCCAATACGCTACTGGCCACCACGAATGAGTCGTTTTGGTCAAGCCTGCAGAGCCACAAGAAAGCGATCATCGATCGAGTGTTCGAATACTATATCGACAAGCCGATACTAGACTCAACAGCCGCCGACGATATGATGGAGGGATTAGTGCTGAACTACGGTGTTGCAGGCCCTGCGTTCGTCGATCACCTGCAAGCAATGCCCGTTCGCAAGATCAAAGGGACGTTTGATCGGTTCAAAGCAGCGTTGAAAGCCCCTACCTATACTAATGACGACAGGTTCACACTAAACGCTATGTCAATATCGCTGACGGCGATGGCCCTGTGCGGTGAGATCCCTGAGATGAAGATCACCAGCGACCACACGCTAAGGCTCGCCAAGTGGATCAAATCCCAAGGCACCAGTGCAGCAGACAAACGCGCCAACGTCGCACGTGACGGCATACTACACCCGTCAGATCTGATGGCCTACGTCGCTCTTGGAGTACGTGACACCAAGGGACAGCCTGAGAACATGGGCGCTGACATGATGTCGCCCAACGACTGGGTGTGGAAGGGCAAAGACAAGGAAGGCGATGAACACCTGTACGTGCGCCGACCCACGGTATCGAAGTGGCTGCGCGAGTCGAACTCACCGGTGAGCTGGAACAGCATCTTGTCTGACTGGGTACACCGAGGTTACTGCAAAGCAGGCACGATTCGTATCCGTGTGCAGGACCAGTCGGGCAACTATTCACAGCCTACTGTGTTTGCCATCAAGCTGGAGTGCCTGTCGTGAGCGCCTACTACAACGAAAACGATCCGATTGCAGCACACGTACTGCAGTGCCTGGCAGACAAAAACATCATCGCTCCCGGCGATGTCGATAGCAGATCAATTACCGAGGTAACCGCCGATGACCTTCGAGGCTACACCCAGTGCCACTTCTTCGCAGGCGGAGGATTCTGGAGCATCGCCGCACGCATGGCAGGATGGCCAGACGACAGAGAGCTGTGGACAGGCAGCTGCCCTTGCCAACCATTTTCAGCGGCTGGAAAAGGTAAAGGAACCGATGATCCAAGGCACCTGTGGCCGCACCTATATCGACTCGTCTGTGAGGCTCGACCAGCTGTCATCATGGGAGAGCAGGTTAGTGGAAAGGCTGGCTATGGTTGGGTCGACGGAGTCAAGCATGATCTTGAGGCAGAAAACTACACCTGCGGGCGAGCCGATATCGCGGCTTGTGCCGTCGACGCGCCTCACCAACGCGCCCGGCTGTGGTGGCTCGGCACGTTGGCAGACAGTCAAGACAGTATCGGGCGGCTACGAGGGTCAGAGGAACGGCGGGTTCCTGCCGACGCTGATCGGACAGATGGACCCGAGCAAGTTGCCGGTCAGCCGAGAGGATACCGTGCGGGTACACGACAGCAAGGTAACACTGAGCACGCCATCCGAGCTGGAGAGGAAGTCCCCGGGAGTGGCAGCGGGCTGCTTGCTGCAGGCACTGTGGGTAACCCCCAGCACACGGGACCACAAGGACAGCGTGGGAATGTCGACGACAGGCAAGGACGGGCGCAACAGGGTAGACCAGTTGCCGAGGCAGATGGTGGCTACTGGTCCGACGCCGACTGGATCGAGTGCTACGACGGAAAAGCGAGGCGCACCAAATCCTGTATTCGCTTTTTGGTTGATGGGTTTCCCAACCGTGTGGATGCGTGGCGCATTGCGGGCAATGCTATCGTACCGCAAGTCGCTGCGGAAGTGATCGGCGCGTACATGGACGTGTACGACGGAGCAGCAGCATGATACGCGTCCACCGAATCCTCGCCGCGAGCAGCAACGATGCAGATGCTGTCAGACTGCACAAAAAGTTCGCGGCGCCCATCGCTACCCTCGATCCCGAAGACTTCGGCGAGCTGTCCGAAGCACTGGTGACCCGCCACAGGTTCATCGAAACGAAAGAGAAGGCGCTCAGCACACAGATCACCAGGGCGGCGAAGTACATCAGCGTCGACAGGTATCACAGGCCACACGTGGAGACCATGGGTATCCTGGACATCGACCCGCGCCATGAGCCTTACGGTAAAGAAGCAGCGTTGATCAACAGCGGCCTCGACACTCAAGGGCTGTGGGAGAGCCGAGATGTCTGGGGCTCACCAAACATGACCTTAGATGTCGTGTGCAGGATTGCCTGCATGGTTGAGTGGGGCTGGTATCTGGGCTGGCCACGCAAGTCGCTGGGCACCAGCTGGCACGCCTTCAGGAACTACCAGTCGTTAGGTGCAGAACGCAAGCACGGGAACATCGCTGTGTGGCAGCAGCAGGCTTGCGGCGAGCCCATCAAAGGCGTGACCGCACCACCTCAAGACAGCTACGGCTACAACTGCGCGTTCGTTGAACGCGGCGGGCTGTATCTGATCTGCAGCAACCTTGATTACAACCGACCCATTCTGGAGATGCGTGTGCCGGAATGGTGGACCCCGGGGCTAGCTCCCCGTCCGCACGCGAACCCTGATTTTTTCAGATATGCCGACACCGAGACGGGTCAAGCCCCGTCCCGTCAACACAACCAACACCCGCACAACCAAGAGAGCGAGACATTATGAATAACATACCTCATGACACAGGTACTATCCAGACGCAAGGATATGTAGCTCCCGGCGTTACGGCAGCAGCAGAGCAGCAACTAAACCTGCCGCACGTGCCTCCCGTTCCACCGGGCACTGAGTACGCTGTCGGCGTCTCCGACATGCCCCAAACAGGCGACGCCAACACCCCGCCCGATGCACGTGTGCAGGCAGCGTTCGACCGGCCTATACCGGCAGGCGAGCCAGCCCAGCCCGCGACTAAAACATTCATCGAGACGCTGGGCGAGGACACGTGGAAGCAGAGCCTGATGCTGACGCAGCAAGAGTCGATTGTCGGTTTTCCGATTGCCCAGATGGATGACATGGACATACTAATAGCACTCGGTTACCTGATCGATGTTGTGTGGCGGCAGGACGAGAAGATCGTCGACTTGAGTAACACACTCGAGCACTACCGCCAACAGGCAATGCACTCGATTAGGCAGAGCCAGGAACTACAGCGCCAGTCGCCTGACTTTAACGGCACGGTGCACGGCAATGTACAACCCGGCTAAGCCGGGCGGGCGTAACACCACCACGGGTCGATTCGAGACCCGTGCGTTACTGGTGGACTGGGTACTGACGCTGAGGCATATAGGTCCTTACGCCGCCCACGGGTCTCCCTGTAGCTACCATAAAATCGCCGCCCTCTGCAGTATCAGTGCACCGACGGTAGAGGGAATAGTAGAGGCCGTCGGCGACAACTGGCGGGAGTATTTGATAGGAGACATTGATGAGTGAGATCAGTACACAGGCAGTGCTCAGCGAGCTCAAGTTATTGCAAGAGGCGGTGGCAGGGCTCGCGGCGCAGCGCACCTGCCCCGATCCCGACATGCTCTGGGGCAAGGAGGAGATACAGGTGTTCACCGGGTTCAAATCGGCCACAGTGAACGGGATCGTGAAGCGAAAGGATTTCCCGAGGAAGGCAGCGCATGTGCTGCACAGATGGCCCGGCAGGGCTGTTATTAAATATTTTAACTAACGCTAGAGATAGCGATTAACTAACGCTAGAGATAGCGATTAACGAACGCTAGATATAGCGATTAACGAGCGATTATTGAGATGACTATAAGAGAAGTTACTTTAGAAGACGTGTTAGCCCCCATCAGTTTGGCAGATATCCCTAGCAGCACTCTTGTCCTGGCTAGAAAGAAAGGGGTGATCACAGGAGCGGTTGTGCTCGAACAGGGGCGCTGGATAGTAAAGATATCAGGAGGCAACTGTGGTTGCTCTGGGCACCACGAAACTCGAGAGGAAGCCATTAGATCCGCAGCTGAGTATGGCTACACGTTCTTCATTGATGAGCCATCAGCATGAAAATAGACAGAGACGACGAGTTGCGCGATGCGTACCGCGAGCGACGCACCAGCCCCAGTCAAGGAGGCGGCTGCTTGCACATCACCATCGCAATGGTGGCGCTACCGGTGGGGATCGTGTCAGCGGTTTTGTGGTGGGTGCTTTGATTGACGAAGCTGCTTAGCCAACTCAGAAGCAGACGGATTGACATACGTCATCGCCATGCGCGGGTCCTTCCAACCCATGACGGCCACGAAGTGGGCGAACTCTAACTTACGCACCAGACGGCTGGCACCTTCGTGCCGGCTGTCGTGGAATGTCAGCCCCTCCACACCTGCCTTGTTACGATCGGTGTAGAACATTGAGCTCGCCGACGCCGCGCTCACGTAAAAACAAAAATCAGCCTGCCCTTTCGACGGCAGACAGTTGATCAACTCCAGTGCTCGCGGCGATAGTGGTACTTTACGTCGGTCCCCGTTCTTGGTTTTTTCAAGCTGCACATACCAATCGCAGGGGTCCTCAACAGTGGGCCGCACCTGATCCCAGTCGAGCGTTGCCATCTCACTCAGTCTCATGCCAGACTCGATCGCCAGCAGGAACATCACAGCAACCTCCGACTGCTTAGATCGCACGATTAATTCAACTTGATCAAGCTTAAGGGCTGCCATCAGTGTGTCGACCTCAGCCTGGGTCGGACGGCGCTCTCGATGGGGTGCAGCAACGGGTCGATCGGTCACCAGTTCAAACGGGTCGCCCTTCATCCATCGCCACTTGCGGCACCTCTTAAAAACCGCTTGCAGCAGTGCTATCTCGCGCTTGATCGAGGCATCGGAGACGTCCTCACGACGACGCTTGATCCAGCTGTCCAGGGGGGCGTCGTCGATGTCGCCGAGGTACTCATCGGCAATCGGATCACGCGCAAACTTACCGAGCCTGACCCGCTCCCAGCGAGCGCCGCGAGCCTTGCGAGTACCGTCATCAATCTCTGTAATGAACTTGTCGAACGCGTGGCTCAGCCGGTACCCGTTCAGCACACCGTCCTTGGCCTCGGTGATGCGATCCTCTTGCCACTGCAGTGCCTCGGTCTTAGTAGGCAGCCTGCCTGCTTTGAGTCGCTTACCTTTATAGACCGGCTCGATCTTCCAGACTACTGAACCGTCTTTCTTTACTTCACGTCTTGGACTTGCCACGAGCCGCCTCCCGCACAGTATTCCCCTTGCCTGTCGTAGGTTTTGTCGTAGATTAGGTGAAAACATCACTAAAATCTACGACAATTTGAAAGTACGATCGGAAAAAGGCTAGGTTTTACAACAATTCACCAGTATTTGAGAGTACTAGTGGTGCCGAGGGAGAGCATACAAATACCTAGGTTTCATCAGGGCTAGCGGCCTGTCCTGTCGTAGATTTGTCGCAGATCATCGTGCTAACGCCTGTTCAAATAACCGTAAGAAGTCTTCCTGTACTATAACACGCTGCTCGTTCTGCTGGCGTATCGCTTCACGCCGTGCAGTGCTGCCCAGACGGGTGTCGCGATAGGTAGACTTAAACGCCTTGTTGATCTGAGTCAACTCACTGCTTGCCTGGTTGGCAAGGGTGATCGCCCGATCAATACCCGGAGGTAGCTCAGCACGCTCAGCAGCCAGACGGTCAGGATCCGACTCCAGATCTTTCAACCGCTCAGCGGTCTGCAGTATCTTGCTGCGCTCAACGTAGAAATCATCGGAGCGACCCGGACGTGACATGATACCGCCAAGCAGCGGTGCCAGATCAGCTAGCCGTGATCCGTTCTCGTCACCGTTGACGGCGTTAGCCGCCTCGGTTGCGAACTCCCCCAGCTCCGCTACCGCTTTGAAGTAGTTGTTGACAAAATGTCTGACAGTGCCTGGCTGTAGGTCTGCAATGCCTGCACTCTCAAGAGCAAGTGCTAGGCCCTCGGCCATCGTGCCGATCTGACCACTGCTCGCCTCGAACGCATCGATCCCGATCGGACGACCGTCGAACCCCTCGTTGAATATGCGCCCGCCGATGCCGTTGATGTTGTAACTCATCTGCGTTGCAGGACGTGCCCACGAAGGGGTGAACGAGTCGAGTATTTTAGTACCTAGTTGTAGGTTACCGTTTTGATCCATAGAGGGTATACGACTTGTCTGTATAGGGGACAGGTTGCCGGTAGCCACATCAAATGTATTAGCCGCGGTCTCCCCCATTGACTGATGACCGAACAGCATCGCAGCCCCCTGCATACCGATGCCAAACATCGCATTAGGTGCACCGAAACCAAACGGTGTAGACACCGCAAGGTCCTCATTGATCATAAATCTAAGATCAGTCGTCAGCCGCCCAGTACCCTCTTTCTCCAAGAGATTGCGGCCCTCGTCATCCTCCCCTGATACCGCGAGCAGCAACGGATACATCGCCATACCTGCCCCCAGCGCGTAGGCCATTATAGTAGCCCCGTGCTCGCCTTGCAGCAGTGCCGTCATTGCTCGCGCCGCGCCCGATGCAGATGGGTTGAAGAAGGTAAACATCGCGCCCCCGACATCCCCGAACTTGCCCCGTCTCTCGAAGTCGGCAAGGCCCTTGGCGTAGCTCGCAGCGAGCGTTTTGTTGTTACCGTTCTGCTCCAACTCCGTGAGGTATGCAGCGTATCGTACAGTAGCATCAATGGTATCTTGCAGCGCGCCTAAGCTACCCTCGAGTGCATCCTCTGCCTTGTTGCGCAGCCCGCCATTGCGCTGAAACCTATCAGGCCCTGTCTGTGCGGAGATGCCCTGGAGCTGTGTCACCAGCCCGCCTAGCTTTACATACTCATGGAACCCTGCAACGTACTGGTTGTCGGCGACCAGTTGGTCGATCCCTTCACGATCCCCGAGGTTACGCATA
>JAYJMJ010275533.1:0-12319 GCA_036873875.1 Laminaria ephemera
TGCACGCACCGAAGCACGCGGTTAGGGATGGAGGAAACCAAAAGCCCCGAGGCAAACACAGCTAGCTGCAGCAGCACTTCTCGCCGAGAACATCGCAGTTAGAGAGGCAAAACAAGCAAGAACAGCAGCAGCAGCAGCAGCAGCAGCAGCAGTAGCAGTCGAGGGACGAGAGGGAGTAGATGTAGCGAGACCAGCAACACCACCACCACCACCACCACCACCTCAACCACCACCACCACCAGCTGATAAATGCGATGACGACGCACGGCTCACACCAGATGTAGAGCTCCTGCTGGCGTCGCGTGATGCGGATCAAAAGAGGGCTCTCCTTCTCTCCTGCCGTATGCGCTTTATTACACTTTTATATTGTCTCTTCGCAACGTGTTTTGGAAAATGTCATACATATTGGTTTAGAAAGTGTGTTTTTCGGACATTTACAAATCTATTTCCTGCCAAACAACTCTACGGTACGTAGTTAATATTTTCATGATGTCTGAAGTCCAGCAACAGCGTCAAACAGCACGCTAAACGTACGCTGCAAACAGTCGACCGTGTTGCGTATCATTCCAGGAGCGACAGCACACGCAGCCCCTAATGGAAAACGCCGCCGCAGGTACTGGAAAATTTCCGTTTCTTTTTTGTTCTTTTTTTCCAGGCACCGCTATTAAAAATTTGACGACTCTCGTCCTTGAGGCGATGGCAGCAACAATTGCTACCGCGGTGCCCATAACGCACTCCACTGCTTAGTTCCTTCAAGGCCGCTCAGATGGACTCTCGCCCCCATACGCAGCACCGTGTTGGGTCTCGTGGAGCTCTGTGGACGGGGTACTCATGGTGTCGGCGGGTGGTCTTTTTGGTCAACTTTTTGTTTTTCAAATACGGAAAGGCAATCAGGTACGGCCCCATTTTCAAAGAACAGATCCACACATCACACCCGTATCAGTATCCCTCAGCCCTCTGAAACGGGCCCGAATTGGTTTTGGCCAATCGCCTGGCTCGTGGGGTGTGGTTCTTACGTTTTTACTTGGTTCCAGCTTGTACCCGTTTCTGACTCCAAACGGAGCGGGTATACCCGTTTTTGGCTTTTGGTTATTGCCAAAGCAAAACGATTGTGAATAGATCAAGAACAAAAGCCCGGTGCGTGTACCTGGTCACTTTTCACCCCAAAACAGGTACAGACTCAAATCAAGTGAAAAATATTCCACTGGAACTACGCGATTGGCCTAAAGGACATCGTACCTGTTTTGGAGGTGAAATGACCCAGGTACACCTGTATATAGTTACTCTGGATGGATTGTAAGTGTGTTTGCTTGTGGTGTTAGGTTTAAGCACTTGCCCGCAGTGTTTGTTTTGTTTCACTGTTGCTCACCACGCCATTCTTTCGTTCTGTCGTTCACAGAGTATTTCGCTATTCGTTCCTTTTTTCTTTCTCTCACTACTCAACGATCGCCTGCGGAGATGATTACGCTCGTAACGAAAGATGGATGACCACTCGTAAAATATACAAATGCTAAGGTTGCGCAGACTCTGTAGGTAAGTAGTCTGTTGTATATCCTTCGAATAGTCATGCTATAATTGCTCTCTGCGGTGTTTAAGGCGGGATCCACTGGCGTACCACGAGAGCCGCGGTACCAGCCGCTGCTTCTCGTCTCCTATCGTACTGCCAGAATTCGAGAGTCCCCCCCCCCCAGCCAACTGGCCGGGGCTCTACCATACGCAGTCTCGGACGACCCAAACACCCAATGGTAGCAAATAGTGACAGAGCCCAACTCCGAGGTAGCGTCGATACTACGGTGTTCGGCCCCATACAGTACCTTGGCCTGGCTGCCTTTGCCCCATCTTCCCGGTTTCTGCTAGTTTACGAGATACTATCCCCGCGTCCTCTGGGTTATTGCGGGTGTATACCTTGGAAGATTCTGAGGACTTCCATCTACCTTCTCTCTGGATCACCCTCTGCAACACCTTCCCCCCGGCCGCCAGCGTAGTGGCTCCACCGATACGCAATGAGTGGAAACCAACTTCGCTGGGATAATCTCCTGCCTTCACTACCACCTGGCGAAGTGCCGCGGGGGCCTCTGTGTACCTCCATACTCTGATCTCATTACCGAACCGATACGCCGACAACCGGGCGCTTTCCGGCAATGTCGGATAACCCGACAGCAACTCCACCATGAGAGCGACGGCACCGCCGCCTGCTCCTACCCCGAAACGCGCCCCCCAGGCGTCGTCGCGTGTGCGCACGATAATAGACCCTTGTTGGGCCTGGTCACCTCTATGGCCTCGAAAAGGAATCTCGATGCTAGGCCACAACCCATTAATACGAGACCAAGAGTGTTCATCCCAAATGCAGTGACGAGATTTTACATGCAGTGCCATTGTTGCAATGACATGTGCGTGCACTGAAAGCTCGATAAAAAAACGTACCAATTCCCCTTTTGGGTCAAACGTAGAATACGAACGGTGCTGTTAATGTCGCGGCTTTCCGCTCGCCATAATTCCTGGTGGCGTTTTTCCCTCTCACACGTGTGGTATCTGTCCACGCACGCACGCATGCAGCTCTACCACAAAGTCTTCGGCTCGCTTCAATGAACGGGTGGCGTCAGCCGCAGAATCTTGAATTTTCTATACATCCTCTGGAGTTCAAAAACCCAAAGACTTCAAATCCAAGTTCGCTAATATTTTGTTGTTGTCTTTGCACAAGATCAATGGGCAGGTTCTTAGATTTTTGATGTAAACGACTGACCACGCACGCGAAACACCCAGAGCGACGGATGAGGTGTACAGGATGGATGGGTGGGTGGGTTGGTGGGTAGGTGGGTGGGTGGGTGGGTGGGTGCATAGGTGAGCAGAAAACCACCAGTGTGTGTAGGGACTGCGCCCGCTATCTTTAATGCCTCACTGCTTCGCGCGTCGATTTCAACCAGCATGCGACTTCACATCGTGGCGGTGGTATTGGTGACACTGTCACTATTTTACACCTCAGCAGCAGATCCAGCCCCTTGTAATGCTGGAACTATTTCCATGGGAGTGAGTTCAACGGCCGAGCTGAAGATAATGACCAACACGATAAACTGCACTGGAGAAGGGACGTTTGACGTGACCTGGATCGGCAGCGTGCAACTAGGACAGACAATCGAACTGTCCGACAGCAAGAACTTGACAATCACTGGGTCTAGCCCCTCTCCCGTCGTTCTCCGTGGCGCCGAAATCGATGCTGGCAATACTAGCGGCATTTTCTCCATATATAATGGTTCCACTCTCCGCCTCAACAACTTGGTTCTCAAAGGAGGGGTTTCAGAGGTCGGGGGGGGCGTCCACGTGCGTTCTTCCAGTTCGGTGTATGTGGGTGGCTGTTCCTTCGCCAACAACAACGCTTCGACTGGAGGTGAGGGTATATTTCCTACGTCTGACGCAGGCCTTCAGCGGGTGATGCACGTTGTAAGCATGTATACGTTAGTGCTGAAAAGTCTCACAGAGCAAAGTTCAAGAAGTGTCCCTTCTCCCGGGGCAAGGTTAATTTCTAGATCTGCACGAGATATTAATCGGCACTCGACGAAAGTTCGTGTGTTGAATCCCCGGACATCCCGATCGAGTGGTCGGACCACGCTGGTGCGCGCACAGTGTAGGCCGAGCCGGCGAGGCTCGACGTCGGCCGGACATCTGGTTAGGAAATATCTATCTACCCGGATATATTGACACGTCGTCACTTACGACCTGCGCCACGCAAGTCGGATACTCTTCCTTGAAAATACGTTGGGATTATATTATTGGGCAAAACCTTTCCGCTCTTATTCGTTCTTCCACCGTGTGATTTCAATTTGTGTGTACCAGTGTGTGTCCGGAGGGCTAGCTACTATCCCTTCTGCTACCTGAATTCGTCAATGAACCTTCGGTAGCTCCTCTCTGCATTTTCACCGCTTGCTGCTGCCATACATTCTTGGGCATTAGAGTTGTGATACTGAAACCGCAACACTGACGTACCACATCGGTATGATACTGTTGTTGTTACGTATTGCGTGCCATCTGCTTGTCCAAGCGATTGGTGGTATACGACATTCAGAAAAAAAACCATTTGACACTTGGTGAAAAAAACGTTGTGTGACTACGACAGACAACTGCTGTATGTAGTAGGTATATGTACGACGGAAATATGTTTCTGGGCTGTTTGTGGGTAGTCGACGTCGAAGCTCATGTTGTACATCGGCAGATGGCCAGAACAACAATGAATCCCAAACAAAATGAAAGGTGTTCTTCATACAATTCCGAGCGTCCTCGACGATGGTGCGAAGGGAGGATTGACTTTGACACCGGCACAGATGACTACTAACCTCCACACCCATTTGTTTGCATTGGGTATGGAGGATAAGCGATACACGCTGCACTCATTCCGAGTCGGAAGCGTGGCGAGCCAAAGCATGGACGCCAATGCCATGGACGTTCTTATGGAGTACGTGAGATGAAACCCACAACAGTCGCACGCAAAATACGTAGGAGTAACAACCCCGCGCACGCCGCGGTGGTCAAGCATTCTCGCGCAACAGCGTTCATAGAGGTGGACATGCTGCCGCTGTCCGAGACGTTTACAAGGTTGAATGAAGTGTTCCCACAGGAAATCGACGCCAGACCGACAAGAAGAACATATATAAGTTTGGATGTAATGAGGACGAAACAAAATCCCCGGAAAGGATAACAACAAAACAATATAGTACGGCATTGAGAGGAGGAGAAAGGATCAAAAGAAGTTGGAGAACGCCTCGTGGTCGTATTGACTAAGAGGGATGACCCCATTCCTATCATGATCGGCTTACGACAACACGAAACGTTGCAATCGAGTAGATAAAATAATATCAACTAGCCCTCCTATCGTGATGCGCGAAGCACGATAGCAACTTCATCAGGTTTTGTTGCGATTATTTGGCCGGAGTAACTACTCACGGTAATGAGACGCCCTGTGTCGTGACGGCGAAACGAGGTGAGATATAGTAGCCCTTGGTTAGAGTCTCTGGCCGCTTGCAGTTAAGAGCCATCATGGATACCCAACTAAACACGAATTTGGCGGCGACGGGATGTTACTAGAAGAGTGGCAGTAATGAGGATTTTTCAGTCCGTGTGAAATATCCGTCATAACTGCAGTAGGCAAGGTTGAGCGCTACGAACTGTGCTTGCAATGAGTGCATTATGCACCAAGCCCCAGCAAATTTCCAACGGTGTGCCTAGTAGGGAATATACTCTGGACCTAAGCCTAACCTTGCATCGTTTTGTGGCACTCTACTGCATATATCAACGTTTCCTTAAGTGGGAGCTGCTAGACTAGCCCTAAGTATTAATAATACTTATCGACGACGCAACCTCCTTCGATCGAATCATGGACCTCGTGGAGTGTATGGTTCTCCGAAGATCGATGTAAATCACACGATCCTCACCAGGTATGAATAACACACCACAACCAAAGGGCTCGAAACACTGTCCGTCGGCCGCATTGCGCGACACCACAGCTTAGACGAGACAGCGTGCAGCTTGTGGCCAACACTTGGTTCAGCGGGAAGGAAGCTCCAGCACGTTTCTCTCACGCAAACCTCGAGTCACACATGTTGTTACCCTCCAATCTATAAAGGCTGCCGCGTTGTCTCTATTAACATTATGAAACAAGTAAATAGTTCAGCTCATTTTACGTGCTCGCTTGTTTTCGCTGTTCCGCATATATATTTCCTCCCAACACTCAGGAGCAATCTATGCCAATGAATCGGACGTACACATTGACGGCGAAACCTTGTTCGTGTCCAACTTAGCTAGGAGTGATCACGGAGGTGAGGAATTCCACGAAGTGTGTACATCCATTACTCTAAGTATCCCGAGTGAGATACTATGCACATGGCCTCTCGTGGTGAGGGCGTGCTCTGGTATTCCGGGGGGGGCATAATCTTGAACTTATTTGGTATTCTCTACAACCATCCAGCAGTCGCTAGTGATCAAGATTGTGCTGCAGATGGCTATTGTCCAATCCACATCGCTCCATTTCGGCCTTCTGTCAGTGGGTTCTGCCGTACGTTATGGAGACGCTACCTGAAACAGTTGTAAACACATCATTGCTTCTAGTGATCATTCCTGTTCCTCCTTCGTCAGCATCGACCATTTAAATATGTTTGAACCTTCGTTTACGGAAATCGACAGTTGTGAAAATCCTCATTCCCGCACTCCATCCGCATGATATACGAAACCTTGTGTGAAGCTTCCTTTCCCCTCAATTTGCTCCAACATACTCTGAGAACGATGTTTCCTGACGCTGTTTACTATGGTAGCCTCACGAGTTTTCGTGCCCACCCGCAGGTGCCATCTATGCCGACGGATCGAACGTTTACATCAACGGCAGCACCTCGTTTGCGGACAACTTAGCCGAAGGTTGTGGAGGTGATGTATATGTTTTGCCGCGTTCCGTGTCCCTTGGGTGCGGAAATCAATTAAGGACTCCACCCGGTATTGACCCTTATCTGCATATCGTTACATCTAGGGTTGAGTACAATTATATAGACAAGGTTGCGGTCTACCGGTATACGATATGTTTTTGTATGAAGGGGTGAGATGATAAGGTACGGCTATCATGAGTAACGTACTTTTGGTAAACACCATATTTCAAACGCTCTTGACCACGTTTAGCGAATTTAGTTCGGGTGCACTGGATTACTTGGTGGAGGCATTAGATTATCACATCTGCAGTAGAGCGGAAACGATGTGGAAACAAAGCTTACGCTATCTCAAATGGTGTGAGACCAGTGTGGCCTGCACGTGCAAAAGAAGTGTGCACAATTGTTCAAGATTTTTGTACGATAGTTATTGTTGGCGTTGCGTTAAGGACCACTGTAGGTGTAATTCTCTACTGTAGGTTCGACAGGCTAAGCGCTGAAACGAGCCCGGGCGTACGTTCGGAAAGGTGTTGTGGAAAATGGAAAGCCTTGACTTGAGACGCAGGCGCTGGTGGCGGAGTATTAAAATTCTGGGATGCCCCTCACTTTAGGAGAAAAAAACGTTTCATGACCTAGGTGCGTAACAATAGTATTGTGAGCACAAATGGGATTCCTATGATGTCGAGTACTTTCTCAGTTGAAGAGCCCTGTCAGTAAGACATGGTTCGGCCAAAATGTTCGACGCCTCACGTAGCTGGCCTCTTCATATGCCATACACACATCGGGGAAAGAGGTCGGAAATATCGAGTTCACGTCTCACGATCTGCACGCACAGTTGTGAGGCCAGAACGCTTTGAAATGTTCAGAATGTGGACTAAGTTTTGTGGGAGTGAACGAGTTGAGCCGATCCATCTTCATTCTCGATTTACGGTACTGTAGTTGGTTCGCGCAGGGTCTATTATTTAACGTCCTTTGCTTGACAAGGCCGTCGGGTACGTGGGCGCTTTGTGAACGTTTTATTGCGGCCACTGGATATGAAATGAAATACATGGTCCCAACTATATGTGGTGAATACGTGATAATTAAGCCATAATTGAGGGTGATATACGCATCGTACTGAGACTTTGTCGTTTCCGAAGAGAAGAACTGGCGTCGTTGACCTGATATCAGGAGTGCAGGAATTTAGAGTATGGTGGAAGATCTACTGTAGGCTGTCACACACGTACACTGATGTCACCAGCAAGCAGATACGCTGCCCCCCCCCAACTTGATCAATCAGTGTCCAAGACAACTGTCATGGGTTATTGTCGCCTTGTCTGTATTGCTAAAACAGGTAGGCGCTGAACAATGATTCGTGACTTTCAGGGGCAAAGGGCAGCGCCTAACGTCACTCGGCCGTACGTCGGTTTTAGGACGCACTTCTGTTGCATCTAGTCAAACCTCTGCTATGCGTCCACCTTTTCCAAGCAGGTTGTTGTTGTCGCCTGTTACGATCGACTTCTTCCAACGCAACCACCAACAATCCGGACGATGTCGTCAAAATATCGATTGAAACATCTGCGCGGATCGCTTTTGAAACCAGTTGTCGTCTTGAGATGTGTACCCACGAGCGAACGAGCGGATCGTCTTGCAACCATCTATCTTCCCGGCCGTGTGACAACATATTTTTCTCCACCCTATGATAGGTGCCATCTGTACGATAAACTCGGATGTGAAAATCAACGGCAAGACGTCGTTCGAGTACAACTCAGCCGATCGTTACGGAGGTAAGAATTGTCACAGAAGGTTTTAACACTGATGAATTTCTCTCCAGTGCCGATAAATCTATGGTATGCCGTCGTGGGTTCATACCCTCTTCCGTGAGGGGCATGTTAAGCGCAGAAGTCAGATATCTACCTTTGGGACCTGTCCCCTCAGCACGCGCACAACTACCTAGTGCAGAATACACTCCAGCCCACCCCAACCACTTGTGCGCGATGACTGCAGTAGGCAACGATCATTCGAGATCACACACCACGCGTTTGCCTCAGTGCCATGTTGTACTGAGCGTGCCCGGGTCTACACGAGCAAACGCACATTTACACGGGAAACAACACACGTACCACCAAACGTTACCTTCTCCTAGCCTCGCGGCGTTGTTCATCTAAGCTGGCTACGGGTGCCTGTTCTGAGGAATTTTGTTTTAATTCGATATGCCGTGCACCAGGTCGATCTCGCTGACACGGTCTTCTTTGTTTTTATTTTTGATGTAGGTTGTTTTGCTCGGGCGTGTGATGTGCGTTATAACAGTTACATAGTTGACCAATGTAACATTAACGAACGTCTGGCAGGGGTCACTAACCCAACGAGGGTGCACGTCAAGTGTCCTGTCCGTAGGGGTTTATGTCGACGTCGACCTTGACCCCCAAGGAATGCTTGCACGTGTTCGTACACCGGCAGTATAGGAACACATTTGACGGATGACATGTTAAAGGCTGCGCTTCACTTCCACATCAGGGGTCAGTATGAAATATCCTAGACATAATTTCCGCACCGGTCGGAACTGAACACGAAATGTTGTGAACGGTTTGATGTCCCTATCTATCGTTTTCTTTCGAATGTAGTTCATCGAAGCAGCGCACCCATCGATTTTGTTGTTATTTTCGCAGGCGTTGGGGAGGTTTCGTACGAGGTGTGTAAACGTTCACGACACATGGTTCCATCGAGATCCATCACGCCTGCAGTATGTTTATCACTTACTTTATGTGCAATATGAACAGAACACGTGCGGCTATCAGTTATCAGGCTTAGGTTTTGCAATGAGCACGTTGGATTATATTTGGGTTCACAACTGACCTTACGTCAGGTACACCAGCTCATCCATTGACGCGAATGAGAGCCATCGGTTTAGGCGCATGCGAGCCAACGTTGCTGCCATGAACGGCCGATTTAAGTTGCACATAATCCACTTGCGAAGTGCTTGGTAACGGCCGAAGTTCTTCGTGCCTTGTGTACGGCGACTGAGTTAGTACTACGTTGCTGCCGCTTTGCCTGGGGAGTGTCCGGGATCAGCCTCTCGCTGCAGTCGCAGAACTCAAACGGTGTTTTCATCATGCTGTGCCTTCAGCCCATGATCAATGTAAGGGAAGACATGGCGAACGTTGGTGTGACCATATTTTCTTGAGTGCGACGGGGATGGTCAGGGTACTCGTGTGGCAACATATTTTCCTTGTGCTGTGGATGTCAGATGCTTACTCTCCGTTTTCGACGTGGCTTGTGACAGCCGTATCACCAGATTTTGAACGAGTTTTTTCATGATCCACGTTTGGTTGGCTTTATCCGTCCTGCGCTGTGAAGCAGCTGTCCTGTACTGTGCACCTTTAATCACGTTCGTGCATCTTTGAGTTTACTTTGGAAAACACTGTGACTCTGAAATTGTGCATGTCAGCCATGCCACGGTAAGGGCGGTGCGTTTGGTCTGAACGGTTTCGGACTCAGCGGGCTCGTCAACTGATAACCTGTCCAATGTCTTAGGAATGCCAAATGTTTATCCGGTTCATATACCTAGTCAAGCTGGGTATTTAATGGGATGCCTCGTACTGACTTGATCAAAGTCAGCGGTCGGGTAAGGTAGAGACTTCCTCTAATAAGGACCCTAGACAACATGGTGGACCACTACCGTACCATGCGTCACCTACGAGGCATCTCGTTAAATATTGATGTGGAAAAAATCTGATTCTTATCTCGTGCACGTCCGCGCGTAGTTGGACTCCAAAAGGTTCATGGCGACCGTTGATGTAGGCATCTGTATCTCTTGGGTTAGACGGGTCGAAGCTCTTTCATGGTCTGTATCCAGCAACCTCGACTAGCCGAAAGAAATCGTATCTTCAACAATTTGTCGTCTCGCATCGTGTATTCTGCAAACAGCATTAGACTAGCGTGTTGTCTCCCTCTGTGTGTATATAACGATTGACACGGACAATGGCTTGCCCAAAGTTATGCCAAGGCAATGGGGGCACTTCTAATAGACCAACAATTCACACTGGCGCGACTCGGCAACTGAAGTATAATCAAATTGGTTTCGAACGCCATTCGTGTTGTATATATACATATACCGAGTATATGTTTTCTGCGATTATGCACCAAGTTCAGAGCATGTGTTTCCCAAATTTGCTTTTGGGGTGATGCATGTTTTAGACTTTCTCGTACTAGAAACCTGAGAATAGATAGATAGTCTCTCTAACATTGTATCATAGCACTATTCGCTACAGGAATCGAAGCGTTGATCCCATGAACATGTGTGTAGTACCTAGCTTACAAATGGTGTTCTTTTCCACCCCTATACATGGCTACCAAATACGCGCTTTGGACTGGCCCTTCGTAACCTTTTCGTCTTGGGACCGTGAATACTGACGTTTGTTCCTTCGAGTCTTAGGTGCCATCTATGCCGAACAAGGGCAAATACACGTTGCCGGAAAGACCTACTTTGGAAACAGCTTCGCACAGGGATTTGGAGGTGAGAAAAAACACGGAATCAAAACCCGATCGTGTATAGAAGGGAGACTCGGACGTTTTGCGCCATATATAATATGTAGATGTCCCTATAAATACAACTAAACTTATGTCTGGAGTGGTCGCTGAGACTGGCCCAGGCAGGCTGGCTGGCTTAACTACACTTCTTAGCACGGCTAACCTAAGCGGGCTGGCTTTCTAGCGCCAGTAGCTGACAGCAGGCGACGATGCACAGCACGACTAGCCCGCAGCAGGCGGGCTTTAGCGTCGGCATATGAGGTGACGTACGCACGACACGACTAGCGCGTACTTCGTCGGCAATCATCCGTCATCACTGACAACGGGGACAGCTGTGCCAGCAAACGTACGTACCACCAGGTGTTACGTCGAGCAAGCTCAGATATTTCCTTTCGAAACTCGACATGAGGATAAAGCAAGACAGCACCACAGGAAGAGAAAAACACGGGAGCTAGGCGAAAGGTCCTGCTGTGTTCTGCCTGCTGCTGCTGCTCTGATGCTGTATTGTCTATGTAACGGAGTGCTGCGTTGCTGTGTGTGTGTTATTTTGTGTTGTTGGTGTTTTACCAGTATACTCGTACTCTACAATAGGGGTCCCTCTACAGTGCTGGCTGAGTAGTGCCGGTTGGGCGCTACAATAGTGCCTGTGGACTGTGGAATCGCTTGGCACATATGGGAACAAAACGTATCAATAGCGGCAGTACGCGGAGTAGTGCCGAATTGCCGCTATAGGGCCGGTATGTGCCGGCCGAATTCTTCCTTCCGAACCTCGATATACATAGAAAGACAAGAATTTGGGGGAAAGCGGGAATTGTCTTCTCTGCTCTGCCTGCCTGCTGCTGCTGCTACTGCTCTGCTGCGGTAGAGCCTCTGTAACTGTGCTGCTTTTCAGCAAAGCGATGTGGGTGTGGGTGTTGTGATAAGTGTTTACGGGTATATTCGTACTCTTCTAGCTATACGGTACCAGGTACATTCAACAGTTGTCGTGGTCCCGCGTTAATAGTAGTGCTGCTGTGACTGGCAGACGAAGATGACCGCACGAAATCGAGACACCACACTATCCCGGGATGGTGCAGTACAGCACTACTCTACAGGACGAGCAAGGTGGTGACAAACGATTATCACCACATTAAACTGAGGCACCGCACTACAGGATACCGCACCAACGCGGGACACGACTGTAATGTATGATGCGATACGTATTATTTGTCAATGTTGCTGAGTAGGGCCGGTTGCGCTCGACGATAGTACCTGTGAAAAATTCGCTTGGCACAGATGGGAACGACAAGTATTTATATAACCACCGTCCCCGATGGTCTAGTGGGTTAACCGCGTAACCACTAAGGTCAATGTCGCGGGTTCGAGCCCCACCGAGTGCATACTCGTACTCGTAGGGACTTTTTCTTGTG
>JAYJMJ010275552.1:0-12316 GCA_036873875.1 Laminaria ephemera
GGGGTCATAACTTGCGGGGGGGGCTAAGGGGGTCATAACTTGAGGGGGGGGCTAAGGGGATCATAACGTGAGGGGAGGGGGGTAATGGGACCATAACGTAAGGGGAGGGGGGTAAGGGGACCATAACTTGAGGGGGGGGTAAGGGGATCATAACTGACGGTAGTGTTGTTCGCCGCTGGGGTGAGCGCAGAGAAGGCAGCAACATACTGGGTGGTAAAGCAAAAAATAGAAACAACGTTGGATGCATGAACATAAATCGATGTTGGGTTTCTCTCATCAACTTTAGGGTAGTTCGTACTCGAAACGCTCGCTAGAAATAGTTGTACTCGTAAAAAATGACATCTCAGATTCTAGAAGCAACAATCTGAAATCAAGAGGCAATGCGCTTTGAACCAGAGAGCACATAACTCAGTGCTTTTCATTGTGCTTTGTGAATCCAACACCCACGCGAGTGTAAAACTCTTGTAAACGGACAGCGCATGAAGCAACGTCGGTGCGCACCTCTGCGTTGGAAAGACAGTCACTAGTGTAGAACTGTTGGTATTAAAAAAAGAGCACACGTCCTACGGCAGGGGTGAGCCTATTCAATTTCTGAGGCTCCTCACTTGAGAAACCCCTATATCTCATCCAAAACCTGACTTTTGAGAGAAAAAAAGTGCACGCTTCACAATCGATGACCAGTGTCGTTGTCTTGGTCTGCAACTAAACATATGGTGACTCGCGAATGGGATTCTAACGATGTTGGGTATTTCCTCAGTCGAGAAGCGCCGTCAATCAGATACGATTTGGTCTAAAAGTACTATCTCTACTGTAGCGCGCGTGAGAGGTGGTGTGTCTTGGAAAGGTTGCACGGGTGGGAGCGATGGCGCTGCACGCCTACTCAGTACCCACAATTTTCTTCGTACGGCCGTGAGGTTGTACGGCCAAGCGTTGCCAACTATATGTGATGACGGTAGAGCAATAACGTTTCTAACCCCAGACCAATGCCGCAAAAAACACATATTAGAACTGGTCTCCCCTAGCACCACTGGGCATGTCCAAAGGGCGAGCTCTGTGGAGTGCGCTGGTGGCGTTTCATCTGCCCCCTGGTTGTTTTTCTGTCCTCCTCCTCCTCCTCAGCACCACACGAGCTACGACTTGCCATTTAGAGAGGACGCTGCTTCCACCACCACCGCCATCGGGGGACACCTCTGTATCATGTCGCGAGCCAGGGGCATGACCGACGTCGAGGGTGTCCTCCACGAGGGCGTCGCGCCATTCGCAGGCACGGGGGCTCGTCCGTGCACGAGGTAAGCCGGTGGGGGTGTAGGACGTGTCACGATCTCAGCATCGTACTCTCGGCGGAAGGGGTCGGGGTTGTCCTCTGCGCTCGAGCGTGTAGGTCTCTGCTTGCACTCCGCCGGTAGCAGAAGATTCTACATGCAGCACAGGACACCTAATAATAATAAGAAACAGAGTGATAAGAAAGGCAGGCTCAATTTTACTGGAAAATGTGAAGTTCGGGAGCCGTTGTACTGAATTTAGTGTAGAACGCACCCCCTTCGAAATAAGAAACCCGCACTGGGTCAGTACTTCTGCTTCTTATTAGGTGTCCTGTACTACTTTATTCGCCTTGGGTGTTGATTATGCGGCCTACCCAAGAACCCCGTGCCTCTCCGAACGCGTTTCCCAGTTCGATTTTTGCTGTGAGGCGACCGAAATGTCCCAGTCCGGCCTCGCCGAATGTCTTATTTTTTTTCTCTTTCCCGTATCTCCAACCACCACCTACGCTTATAATTGGCTTTCGTGGCATGTCACAGCACTACTGCGGCGCACATGCACTGATTACGTAAAGAAAGGTTTGACCGCAGCACTTATGTGTGTTTTCTCGTAAATATTAAAAGGCGACGTATATTCGCCGCCTCGTATACGCCACTGTGTGACGAGGATTCGCTAATCCGCTCCCTTCTCCCGCCGCTTTCCGTTGAACAGCGCCATACTGCCCACGGCGGATGTCGATGCCCTCGGCCTAGAGGCACCCTCGGTCACGGCCGCCGAAACAACCGATAGCGAGGAGAAAGACGACAGGCTAACGCTGCCGAAGGGTTTGGGTGTCTTCGAGGAGGGCACAGGAGCGGAGCCTGGCGGCGAAGAGAATGGGGCAGTGGTCATCGCGCGTGAGGAGAATAAGGCAGCGGTCATCGCGCCAGAGGTGGTAACGGGGCCCGTGGAGTTGAGCTCCTCCAAGCCGACGGTCGACACTGGCGTTGCTAGGGAATCAGAGTTGGTGTACGCTGGGGCGTCAGCGGGCAAGCCCGACGCCAGCGAAGTAGAGAGCAGCGGGGGGGCTGGGGGAATTCGCAAGCGGCCGCAAGTGGAAGTGCTGCCCGGAGGTGAGGTTGCGGCGTTTTGCAGCAGTGGTACTAGTAGAGAGGTAAACGAGGCAAGGCGCGCAAAGCAATCTAAACAACTCCTGGACTATTAATAATGTTCATACAAAAAACGGCTGAAAATTCCGAGCATGAGCGATGAAGAAAATTCAGTTTTTTAACCCCCTTCCAAGCGTGCCTTGGGTGCCTTGTTCTCGTCCTAGATATCATGAACCCGGTAACCTCTGCTTTCAACCCCTCCCCGCCCTGGATAACTCTTCCGTTCCGAGCCCAAGCTAGATATGACAGGTTCGCAGTTGTGCACACTTACTTCTAGACGTTTCCCTTGATTTTTTATGGTTGTTTGCCCAGCACAACGTTCTGGTGATCGCTGGGTGAAATATTTACTGCGGTCACGACGGGGGGGGGGGGGGGGTGTTCTCTTGCCATGACACTCGTCAGTAGCATATGCGAGGCAAGTAAAACATTACATGTGAATAGTACTATTTGGTATTCGACGTTTTTTTCATAACTTTTACCTCGGCGTTTTTTTTCCGGACGGCGTTCGTAAGGGTCGGCCAAAGGTTAGGGTTAGGGTTAAGTGTACCTGGTAGGTTTTATGCATTGTTTCAAATGTCCCTTCTCGAAATTTTGGAACCACACGTGACCCACACAATGTTTGGCGTTTTCCATACTTTTTTCTATAATTTGTACTGGTGTGTTTTTTTATATGCCTCGCATAGGCTGCTCGCATTCGCACAGCGTACAGATAGCCTGGAAGACAAACCCTGTGTTGGTGAATGTTATGGGAAGCAGTGTGAGGAACACCGTATTTATCCCATGCTCCTTTTCGTGTGGGGTCACATTCTTTGTGATATATCCCCCCTGCTCTCCCGCACAGTCATGCACAAAGTCATGAAGGAGCGGTGCAATCTGCAAATCACCGACGCGCTGGAGTACATTAGAACGTATTCCAGCAGCGGTATTGTGCTGGACCCTGCGGAGACGGCAACAGGCGGCCAGGATGGGCGCACCGATGCGTTCCCCGACGGAGCAGAGGCTGGAGGGTGCGACGAGGAAAACGAAATAAAGCGGAAGCGTGAACTAGAAGGTGATATCACGTTTGCGCATTCGGAGCTGTCCTATGGAACAGGACCTGTCGCTTTGCTGAGGTTGCCGCGAGGATTCCTGCTAGAGTTAGGTGGCAGATATAAATCCCGATGAGTATTTAGCTATGTAACCTTTGGTGAGAGTAGCGGTCTACGAGGATGTGTGTTGCGTTGCCAATCGACCTAACCCACAGCAGTGGTTCCCATAAGACCCGAGAAACCGAGTATCTTACTCGATTTTTGCTCCACTGGAGCGAGTACAACCCCGCTCTAAAATCTCCTTTTCGCTATCAAAACACCTTCCTTGGTTCACCCATCAGGGCTTCATGCTCACCATGCGCATGTTTCGTATGCTCTCCAGGCACCCGGCGCCAATTTGATTGTTGTAGTACCCCCTGTCAGGGGCGCGGTGGCGTTGAGAGCAAAGCCCAACGACAGAGGGGTGTAAAGAGCTAGGAAGACAAGGGACAAAAAACAACAGTGCCGACCTGTTTACTCAGATGGCATCCTAAGTTTTGCCTTCGTACGATTCCGCCGCACCGCCGTCTTCTCGCGCGGCCCATCTCCGTTGTCCGGCATCGGGTGCACCAATATTGAAGAATGAATCAGTATTCCAGAGTAGAGCAAGCCGTAGTGCCCATCTACAATAGTAGTGCTCGCACCGCGCATCCGCCCATCCCATGTGACGTTGTCTGAACGCTCGTCTCGCTTTGTGCATGGTGCTTTGGAAGAACTGGCGACAATCTTTAGAAGGCTCAACCAGGACGAGCGTCGAAATTTCTTGGTCTGGTTCAACCACGTGCGAAAGGCGGTAGATGACAGTGCACATGCCTTGAAGCTGAGAAAAGCGGCCCTGGCAAACATGCTGGAGGTGGGACAGGGCGCGCGGAAGAAGAAAGGAAGGAGGAAAGGAGGGGGGAGAAACCAGGGGGGGAAGAAGGAGGATAAGTACGAGGTCAGCAAAGAAGAGACCGGAGGAAGCGCGGAAAACAACGCGGCAGGCTTCTGCTTCAGCTCGGAAGGCGCTAAGATGCAAAAGGGTACGATGCCGTTCAAATTTGGCCCGGCGATCTCGCCAGCTGCTGCCACGAGAGAAGCATTTGTCTTCGGCGACAAGAGCAACCTTTGACGCTGAGGGAACTCACCCAACCGAAATGGTGCTTCGATGAAAACGCTGTCAAGTGCAACCACCCTCCGTCTTCCCCTTAGAGGAAGTCTCGTGTCGAAGAGAACACCCTCTGCCGTGAGATAGGATAGGAGGTGCGCGGGGGGGGGCGATCCAGTACTAGCCATAGGTAGCGGCAGACTTTTCAGGGCGATATGTTTCTTACACGCGATAGAGCTCCCTTTGTCCTTTTAGTGATGGCACTCGAGAGAGGGTGCACCGGGCGAAAGTAGCGGGCGTTCTTGAGTCGAGATGTTCCGTATATATGTACCAGTATATGTTTATTTCGTGCGCGTATTGGGGGGGGGGGGGCTTTTATGTGAACGAGGGGTAGTGGAGGATCATGGACCACGGGCGGAGCTTGTTTGTTCTCCGGAGCGACTAAGGAACCAGATGTGGTCGTCGCTGGCAAAAAGTCGCAGCGTTTGTCCAGAGGGCAGAGGAACGTCGGGGGGAGTTGTATGGGACTTTCACCGGCTAATTTAACAAGAGGGCGCCGGCCCAGCTGTCGTTTAATTCTTTGAAGGTGCGTGAAGCTGTCCTTCGACGCTTACTTCATACCAGGCCTTCTCGGAACGTCTTTGTTACATTCGTGCTGTTTCGTGGCGGCTGGCTTATGGCTGTATGGACGGCGGGTCATTTAGGGCTCGTCCCTTCAGCAAAAGTGTCGATTTCTGTTGGCCTACATAACCCTGCTGCGTTGGCCATATCTACCGCCTTGCGCAATTTCTCGCGTTGTGTTTTTTGTTATTTGTTTCGGTTTGTGGGTTTTTTCCGCGGACACAGATGTCCGATTACTCCAAACCCCCCTCCCCTCTCCCCCAAGATGGTGGAGTCGAGGAATGCAAATTCAGACGGACTTGATGAGATTTGTGATTTTTCCAGGTCTCAGGTGCAAGGAGTTGATTGCCCCCATAAGAGCAGAGCGGGGTTTTGGCGGAGGGATGCTACTAGATTATTTCCGATAGTCTAGCATTTGTTCGCTCCATCCGGCCTGTCGCTGGGCGTGACGCTTGATCACAAGCGCCATGTTTGCAACAGTTTCCGGGCTCTCAACGTGCAAGAGGGAAGGAAACATGGCGTGGAAATAATCGAGACCAGAGAAGAAGTTGGTGTGCCACGTCGTGACGGCGAGTTGTCTGCCAACAATCGTTGTCACGTGATGGTGGTAGCTGATTTCACAGGTGCCGAGACGTTTCATGTCGCTTTGTTGTAGGGGGTGAGCCTGTACGTTGGTCGCTGATCGTGACGCTTAAACACAAGCGCCATGTTTTCAACCGCTTCCGGATGCTCAGTGTGCAAGAAGGAAGGAAACCTGGCGTGTAAATAATCGAGACCAGAGAAGAAGTTGGTGTGCCACGACGTGACGGCGAGTTGTTTGCCAGCATTCGTTGTCACGTGATGTTGGCAGCTGATTTCACTTTCGATGTCGAAACGGTTCATGTCGCTTTGTCGTGGGGGAGTGAGGTTGTGCGATTAGCTACGAGTAGCTGTAATCTTGATACTGCGGTGATTTCGGGGTATTGATAAACCTGTTTGAGGACCGTCGTCAGTGTGATGTTTTCTTTTTATTTTATGGTAGAGAGCGATGGGTGGCTCGGCTTTAACGTGTACGTGTTGGGCGGTCACGTTGATACTGCTGTATACTCTATCGGTTCTGCCCGAGACCCCCCACTCTGGCGCCGCTCAGCGTGACCATGGCGGTATTACCTCTTTTTGACCTGGATCTTACGACATGTTGATGGCCTATTGTAAGAGAGAGATTGGCGTGTCGAACGTTTGTCGAATTTGGATCATAGAGCCGTGCTCGTCGCAAGCTAAAAGTAGTCAGACGGAAGTGATGATATTTGTGATGTTTTAGGCATGAGGCGTTTTCCAGGACTCAAGAAGTTGACTACCCGCACGAGAGCAGAGCGAGGTTTGGTGGGGGGATGCTTGTACATTGTTTCCGATAGTCTAGCATTTGTTCGCTCCAGCCCACCCGTCGCTGGGTGTGACGCTTGGACACAAGCGCCATGTTTTCAACAGTATCCGGGCTCTCAATGTGCAAGAGGGAATGAAACCCCGGCGTGGAAATAATTGAGACCAGAGAAGAAGTTGGTGTGCCACGACGTGACGGCGAGTTGTCTGCCAGCAATCGTTGTCACGTGATGGTGGTAGCTGATTTCAATTTAGGTGTCGAAACGTTTCATGTCGCTTTGTCGTGGGGGGTCTAGGATTTGCTCGCTCCAGCCGACCCGTCGTTGAGCGTGACGCTTGAACACAATCGCCATGGTTTGGACCGCTTCCGGATTCTCAATGTGCAAAAGAGAAGGAAACCCGGCGTGGAAATAATTGAGACCAGATAAGAAGTTGGTGTGCCACGTCGTGAGGGCGAGTTGTTTGCCAGCACTCGTTCTCACGTGGTGGTAGCTGGGTTCACTTTCGGTGTCGAGACGTTTCATGTCACTTTGTCGACTCGTCGCTGGGCGTGACGCTTGAACACAAGCGCCATGTTTTCAACCGCTTCCGGATGCTCAATGTGCAAAAGGGAAGGAAACCTGGCGTGGAAATAGTTGAAACGAGAGAAGAAGTTGGTGTACCACGACGCGACGGCGAGTTGTTTGCCAGCACTCGTTCTCACGTGGTGGTAGCTGGGTTCACTTTCGGTGTCGAAACGTTTCATGTCGCCTTGTCGACTGGTTGCTGGGCGTGGCGCTTGAACACAAACGCCATGTTTTCAACCGCTTCCGGATTCTCAATGTGCAAAAGGAAAGGAAACCTGGCGTGGAAATAGTTGAAACGAGAGAAGAAGTTGGTGTGCCACGACGTGACGGCGAGTTATTTGCCAGCACTCGTTCTCACGTGGTGGTAGCTGGATTCACTTTCGGTGTCGAAACGTTTCATGTCGCTTTGTCGATTTGTCGCTGGGCGTGACGATTGAACACAAAGGCCATGTTTTCAACCGCTTCCGGATTCTCAATGTGCAGAAGAGAAGGAAACCTGGCGTGGAAATAGTTGAAACGAGAGAAGAAGTTGGTGTGCCACGACGCGACGGCGAGTTGTTTGCCAGCACTCGTTGTCACGTGGTGGTAGCTGATTTCGCTTTCGGTGTCGAGACGTTTCATGTCGCTTTGTCGTGGGGGGTCTGGCATCTGTTCGCTCCAACCAACCCGTTGCTGGGCGTGACGCTTGGACACAAGCGCCGTGTTTTCAACCGCTTCCGGATGCTCAGTGTGCAGGAGGGAAGGAAACCCGGCGTGGAAATAATTGAAACCAGAGAAGAAGTTGGTGTGCTACGTCGTGAGGGCGAGTTGTTTGCCAGCACTCATTCTCATGTGGTGGTAGCCGATTTTGCTTTCGGTGTCAAGACGTTTCATGTCGCTGGGCGTGAGGCTTGAAGCGCCATGGTTTGGACCGCTTCCGGATGCTCAATGTGGCAGAGGGAAGGAAACCTGACGCGGAAATAATTGAGACCAGGAAAGAAGCTGCCATGTCGTGACAGCGAGTTGTCCGCCTGCAATCGTTCTCACGTGTTGGTAGCTGATTACCCCATCCCGACCAAATTTCGCTTTCGTTGTCGAGACGTTTCATGTCGCTTTGTCATGGGGGGTGAGGCAGTGCTTTCAGCTACGAGTAGCTGCAATCGTGTTGTACTGTGGTGATTTCGGGATATAGAGCAACTTGTCGAGGAGTCGTTGTTCAGTTTGGCGTTTCTCGTTACTTTTGGGGGGGCAGTACGAGACCACCCGCTGCGTGTTAGGCTATTATTCCCCCATTCGAATGGTCGCTGGTGGCGCTACCGATGGACGCTTAAGTGGGAACGGGGAGGGTGGAGGGGAGGGGTAGGATAACCATGGGCGGTTTATTTCGTAGTATCCAAGAGGAGCAATCGGTATAACCTCCGATGGTCCGCAGAAAAAATGCTGATTTTGCGCGTTTTTTTGTGTGTTTCTCGATTTTACCAGCTAATAATTAAGCGAACTTGAAGTGTTTTGACACGAATTATCTCGTTGTGGGCCGGGCCGTCGCGAAGAAGGGAACATAACTATTAACACTGTCTTTGATCGACCAATTTTCACGAGTGAGTGCGGTCAGATCAGTGATTTAAACGATTCCGTTGGGCCATTTGACGCAGAGTTTCCTGCAGCGTAGACGAAACGTTCAATGCTCACTCTAACTTCGACTACGTTCGAAGCTTTCTGGGAACGTTTTATGAATGATCGATGTTGAAGCTCATGCCGCACATTGTCGGATGGCAAAAAACAATAATATTAATATCGAGTACCCCAGGTATGGACATTAGATGTATTGCGCAACAAAATCAACGAGCCGGTCCCGCCCCTCTGCGGCCATACGGAAAACACACACTTGGCGATCTTAAAGTCGCTGTTTCGGCGATAATAAATTGGCCATCACTACGTAAAGAGCCCTCGGGTTGCGTTCATCTCACATGGTATACGACTCGCCACAGAGTGCTTGCTGCTACTAGATGTTTTACATTGCAATTGCCAAATTACGCGCAGACTAGTTTGCTTGTCTTATATAGAGATATTTTTATTGGCGGCCGACGAAAGAAATGGAGATGATATATTGCAAAAACCAGGACAACAAAGTGTGTTACCGTTATTATGTTTGTCATCCGATAATGTGCAGCGTGAGCTTCAACGTCGATCACTCATAAACATTCCCAGAAAGTAGAAGCAAAATTGTGAAGTAAACCCACAAAAAAAAGGGGATGCGTGTTTCCCGGTAACGGAAATTACCGGATATTAATAGAACTAGGGTAAATAATATTTTAGGAGGAAATTCGGCATGTCCCCTATCCCCCCCACCAAAACTCTCCCAAGCAGTATGAAACCCCTCGGATTTTATGTTTATAACGCTGGTACAAATTGTGTGTAAATTATTTACCGTGTATCCGAACCCCCAAACTTTCCAGATAAAGTAATACAAATACTACCAAATACGGGGGTCCGTTTTTTCAAGTCAACGAGGGCAGCGCAGGCATGTGCCACCCGGTGATTGTTTTTTTGTCCCAGCCTCGAAACGACGCGTTCTTGTCGTGGACGAGAGGAAATTGGGGGAATTTATTGAAAACGCGGGAAACGTCTGTTTCCCGGAAATTAATTGGTCCCTGCCGAGGAAACACGCATCCCTGAAAAGAATAGGGTGTGTTATTTTGATATGTTAACGGGGTATGCGTGTTGTTCACATTAAACCGTATTTTCTACCCATCGCTATCAACGCCAAACGTACAGGATACCATAAGCAGGACATACACGTGCCAGAAAAACAGACAACTTACAAGAAAAATCACGTCGATCAACGAACGCCCCCCCAAAACGCCATTCGGGATAAATCGGAATCAAACACGTTGTGTATTATTATCCCCAGCCGGGTGCCTCGTACGCACAGGGAAGCTGTTACTTATTTTGTGTAGTATGTTATCCATGAATGAATGCTGTACAGTAAGCTTGACCCTACTAGATATACCAGTAAACCGTAATATCCTCTGTGTTCTCCCCGCAGGGAGAACGATAATTTTTACGAAAACAATGTCCCCGGGGAGGACAAAGAGGTAGGGGGTACACGGTCAAAAACAAAAAAAAACGTCCCCGGGGAAAAAAATCCCCGAGGTGTTATTCCGCAAACACGTATTCTCGACACCTCCACAACAGGCGATTGTTGGACGATGGTGTAGCACACTTCCCCGCCGCCGAGTACTTCACGCGCAACAACCCGCGATGTTTGGCCTCAACTGCATCAACGAGCAAGCATATACCGGTAGTAAGCAACAAAGGACGGACAACGCTTGGGGGTGCTTGCACCCTTCCGCGGGGGGGTAGTCGAGACACTGAGAAGGAGGATGCCTCGTCTGAAACCAAACGAAAGGGCCCGCTGGGATTTATGTTCGTTGTCCCCCTGGGGTGACATCGGTGTTTTGTGTTATCCCCCCGGGGGCAGCGATTGGTTTTGGGTGTGAAGTTGTCCCCGAGTATGCCCAAGAGGTAGACGGGACTTCATAAAAAAAAGATAAAAAGCTTACCGGTATTCCCCGTTTGTGTGTGACGAACGCGCCTCCCACGTACAGGCAATCGCATGCCTTGGCGAGGTCGTGAGGGGAACACTGCATGGCTTCTGATTGGTTAATAATTGTCCGAAACCAGTTGAAAGCCAAAAATAATAGACAATTAAGTTCAGATGTACCCGGGATCATCAGACAGAAATAGGTACGACGTATATTCGGCCAATCGGAGTGCTCGTATCGTGTGCTTTTTACTTGTGCCAGCTTTTTTTTGTTCTTAAGGTGCAAGGAATGCTGACGAATACAATTATATGCATCATCTATAACTACAGCAAAAGTGGTGGCATTTCGCTTTGGGGCCAGGGCGAGGCCGAGGCCCAAAATGCCGTTGGCGACCCCCTAGTGCGGCGGTTCCGACTAGTAAATTTCATTGGCGGTCCCCTTGCCTGGAAGGTCCCGATGCCCAAATGCTGTTGGCGGTCCCGTAGCGTGGAGGTTCCCACTAGTAAATTCCAATGGTGGTCCCCTGACCCGGGTGGTTCCGATGCCCGAATGCCGTCGCGGTCCCTTAGCGCGGCGGTCCCCACTAGTAGTTTCCATCTGCGTTCCCTCAGCGCGGCGGTCCCTACGCACTACGTTCCAATGGCGGTCCCCTCGCGCGGCGGTTCCCACGATGCCGGTCCCCTCGCGCGGCGGTCCCCTACCGCACTACAGTGGTACCCTTTTTGGCTCCAAAATGACCAGGTATGCCTGTTTTTGGCAGTTGTGCAATTTTATTCAATCGCCGTACGCGAAAGCGCGAGTAAAATCGATCAACACTGACGAGCAGAGGGAATACTTAACCCTATGCGGGATAAAAATGAAGTCAAGTCCTCGGGGGAGAGAAAGGAAGACACCTGTGACCACGGCTTGTCCAGGAGGCCTGAGTGTACCTGTTCTTGGCTCAAACATCATCAGGTAACTTATTTTGGCCGCTGCCCAATATGGAACCGTCGCAAAAAGTGCGAAAGCGCGAGTTGGAAAAAATCGATGAAAATAGACGCGCAGAGGGAATGCTGAACCCTATGCGCGATAAAAATTAGGTCAGGTACCGGGGAGAGAGAAGGGACAACACCTGTGACCACGGCTTGTCCAGGAGGCCAGAGTGTACCTGGTTTTGGCTCAAAAACGATCAGATACCTTTTTTTGGCCGCTGCCTAATATTTTTCCGTTGCCAAAAGTGCAAAAGCGCGAGTTGGAAAAAAATCGATGAAAATCAACGGGCAGAGGGAATGCTGAAACGCTATGCGCGAACAAGCATGAAGGCAAGTACTGGGGGGGGACAAGGGAGGAAGGACACCTGTGACCACGGCTTGTCCAGTAGGCCGTTGAGGGTAAACCCTCCTACGAGTTAAGCTGGAAAATAAAACTGATCCAAAAAAAAAGAAAAAAAAAGAGGGAGTGCCAACAACCCAATGCGCGAAAACAAATGAAGGAAAGTATCGGGGGGGGAGAAGGGAAGACACCTGTGACCACGTCTGTCCAGGAGGCCGTTGAGGGTAAGACCTTCAAAACGCTTGAGCTCGAAAGTAAAAGCGATGATAAAAAAACCAAAACTAAAGCTGAACCCTATGCACGAAAAGCTAACCCTAAGAAATGAATCCAAGTACCGGGGGGGTGGGGGGTCGATACGTGTAACCATGGCTGT
>JAYJMJ010275571.1:0-30520 GCA_036873875.1 Laminaria ephemera
CGGTAGCAAGACTACATATAGATAGTTTTACGTCTCATAGCAGTCAGATTTTATCCCCCTCTAAGAAGTTTATAGTTTCCGTGCACAGCTCGATTAAGACCGACGTCCTCGCGTGGCGCTGTTGACCCCGGGGCTAACTACCAGGCAGTACTAAGGAGAGTCGCCGACCGATATCTTTCATGAGGACATACACAACCCTTAACACGCGTGATCGGAGTATCACACACAGCTTGCAAAGGTGAGTTTCGACAAAATCCCTTGATCTCACAGCTGGAGTGTATTATACTTTTTTTCTAAGAATCCTCGATCATGAAAAATCAATGTTGGAATCAATATAAAAACCTCAATTTTCATCTTCAACACTCCAAAACCACCAAAAATATCACATCTCCAGTTAATGTACTCCAAATCCTCGACCTAGAAAACTCTATACAGAAGACAAGATAAAGCCCTTAAATTTCTTCTTTCAATGCTCCCAAAACCAAAAATATCACATCTCCAGTTAATGTACTCCAAATTCATCGATCATGAAAAATCAATACTGAAATCAAGATTAAACTCTCAAATTTCATTTTTTTATAAAAAAATTAAAAAAACACAACAGCTTTTTCTAACACTCCAAAACCACCAATAACATCACCTCTCCGGTAAACCCCGAATCCTCAATCATGAAAAATCAATACAGTCGTGGTCCCACTTAAGTGCGGTTGGTCGCCAGACGAATATAAGTCGGCGTCCCCGATGGTCTAGTGGGTTAACCGCGTAACCACTGCAGTTAATGTCGCGGGTTCGAGCCCCCCCGAGTGCATCCTTGTACTCGTAGGGAATTTTTCTTGTGCAAACAATTGACTTGCGGAAAGCGCGAGAGCGTGAATTAGCAAAATTCGATGAAGAAAATAGACGAGCTTTGGGAATGCTGAACCCTCTGCGCGATAAAAAAATGAAGGCACGTACCGCGGGGGAGAAGGGGAGAAGGGACGACACCTGTGACCACGGCTTGTCTAGAAGCTGGAAAGTAAAATAGTGAGAAAAAAATAAATTAAAAAAAATTAAGTAAAAAACGCACTTAAATGGGACCTCACACTTATCCGGTTGAGTGAGGTACCGCAATAAAGTGGGTCCCACGTGACCACTCATCTCCACCAACAAACCAGAATGTATACCAAATACTATCGATGACAGATCGATGAAACTTTCAATATTGCTGCTTGCTGCTGTGTTACACCAACTAGTACCTTGGAAACATACCAGCTATAGAAACCCAAACCGTTGCAAAAAAATATTTCTGTATTGAAATCAATACGTGCCTTGTGAGCATGTTGCTCATGAACACGGCAAAATGCATCCACAATTTATCCGAAATGCCAAATACATGTTGGAACTCCCTGACTACGTATTTCATATATCCATCTCCGTAGATGTTATATGGTTACATACATCAGACATTGGTACAAGCATTCAATCAATCCAACACGGTTGGCCTGCAGCACAGGGCATCGTGCCTACCCCCAAGGCGTACTGTGCTCTAGGAGTACACATGTTATTTGAAGCCCTGCAGCGGCAGTAGGGGGGGCGGTGTGACGTTATCTATTGTTATGCTTGCCATCAGACAATGTGAGGCATGAGCTTCGACGTCGACCGCTCCTAAACATTCTTATTATTTTCTGCTCGAGAGTATCATGTTTGCCCTCCGACAACGTGCAGAAGAGTTTCGACGTCGATCACTCATAAACATTCCAAGAAAGCAGAAAAAAACAAGGGAAACCCATGGGAAACCCATTCAGTAGGAAACCTATGCACGAACCCTACCTCGCTCCTGTGCCTACTTTCGGCATATTTATCCAACGCTCAACTTGATCTCCAAACTTGGACACAGGACGTCACGGGACAGATTGTGTGCTGTTTACCGCAGAAAAAAACTGGGATTTTTACGGATCATGTCCCGTCCCGCGCGTCTGGTCAGGAGGTTTCAAATATCTCGTAGGGCGAGTCGGGTCGGGTCAGGAGGTGTTCGAAATCTCACGGTTCGGGTCAGGTCGGGAGGTTTTCAAATCTTTGACCCTACCCGACCCGCGAGAAGTGACCCGACCCGTGAAAAATCCGTTGAAAAAATATAGGGTGGGATGGGGTGGTGTGGTATTTTTCAAGGTACTGCTCGGTCACGTATATTTGTACGCTAACGTTACGGTAAGGCAATACATAAGGGCGTAATGTATCTCACCGACTTTCTACGGTATCCCACGGCATCCCATCGAATTGCCACGGTAATCCACGGTATCTCACTGAAGGCCCACTACTGTATTCCGATATATCCCACCGTATCCCACCGACATGCCGCGGTATCCAACTCTATCCCATCTAATGCCCATTGTATCCCGATGCATCCCACGGTATCCCGCCGATTTCCCACGGCACCCCACGGTGTCCGATCGACTTCCCACAACATACCACCGGCTCCCCAAGCTACCCCACGATAGGCTACTGCCACTGTGCTGCTGCCGCTGGTGTTTGTTGTTCTTCTGTAGGGTCAGGGAAGATACTGCTGTTGTTATACCCCGGCTTCGTTTTCGCGACTTCCTCGACCGCCCTCTCCGACGTCCCGAGTTTAAAAAAACGCTTGGGAAACCGCTCTCGCAGCACGCCGCGAACAGTCTATAATCCAAGTAGAGCACTTCGACAAGCTTCCAGTGTCCAAGGCGCACGCCGTTGCCGTTTTTTCGACCATGCGCAATTCTGCCGGAAGGTTTATAATCTGAATACAGGTGCAAAATTGTGCCAGGTACGGGTAAAATAGTACTTTATGCAGACAGTGAGTTGTTAATGAGACTAACGTTGCAACAAGCGATTCCACGGGGGGTGTCACGTTGTCTTAAAACCTTTGCTAACCAAGAACCTCCCGGGTGCGCGCAAACTGTACGATGTCCAGCACCCAGGCGGAAATGTCATCTTCACGCATGCCGGCGATGACTTCACCGATATTTTTGCGGCATTTCATTCGGCGACGACATACACGGCACTTCAACCCTTCCTCATTGGACGCCTGGACGATGATAGCGTTCAAAGCAAGCCGGAGGCCCAAATGGTATTCGAGAAGGCATATCGCGAGCTTCGGGTCAAACTCGTATTGATGGGCATGTTCAAAGCAGAGTAAGTAGTACTCCAATCGATGGACATGTTCACAGCAGAATAAGTACGTACTGTGAAAACATCTACTGTACATCAGCCCGTTAAAGATAGCTACAATGCTACCCAGCAGTAGCAGGTAGTCCATACAGAGTTGCTGATCGGTAAAAAAGTCGCCCGTACTCGTATAGCGAGTCGGCTACATCAACACAAGGTGCTACGGCAGTACATACAGTGCGGTGTGTCCAATGCCGATCTGGAAATTGACGCAAATACCTTAGGACAAGTTTGACAGTGTTGTTTTGCACATGGTACGGTTTGGCGTAGACGCGCGGGTGGTCGATTTTGCTGGAAGCCTGATGTCCTGTTGGGCTTGTGCCGAAACGATGTACTTGCGCCAAGTGTCCTCCCGGTATGACGAACGATCCTTGCATGGGCATGGCTGCTGAAAAACGCCAAACAAGGCAAATGCCAAGCAATGTCCTTCACGAAAATACGGATGGCTGTTATCCCAGAAGATGCTGTCGACTTCGCTTTTACAGGAAGTAAACCCTACCTCAACGGTCCGCTCGACCAGATAGTAAGACATTCTAGAGCGGAGCGAGCACTAAATATCAACATCTGGTAGTATGGTGGAACACATTATTTGTTGTGGGCGTTCATCGGTGAATCTTCACAATTGTCGCCGTGCCTTCTTGTCACAATGAACACATTTTTCATGGGGCATGCTACTCGCCGAGCATTTTCTCGGTGATCAACGGGTCGTCGACGCTAATTTTTAATCTACTTATCTCCTGCTCTGACGTGTGTTCCGTTTGGTTGAAGCTTGTGGTACTACATGAACGTGGGGGCCCAGCGGATGGTGTTGGGTTCGCTTGCAATTGCGTGCGTACTGCTGTCGGACCGGCTAGATGTCAACCTGCTTGGAGCCGTGATAATGGCAGTTTTCTGGCAGCAATGCGGTTGGCTTGCCCACGACTTCCTCCATCATCAGGTCGGTTCTTTTGTGGCTGAGACAAAGGTGGATTGTTAGTTAGGAGTCCAACCTGTTGGTCTACGGTGTCGGCCAGCTCATAAGAAAGTAGACTTTAAGAAACTTTGGCTACAATGAAAAAGAAAGAACGTATGTATGTAGCCTAGGGGCTTGCTGTCTATAGCAAATTGTAAGAATTTTACCCCCTTCCCGCTCGTCCAGAAAACGGATTCTAGCATAGAGCCGGATTTCAGTTTCTTGCGAGAGGGCCGATGCTGCGCTTCAGTCCCGTGTCTTGGGGAGGTCCCCGGAGATCAATGCTGGCGAGATTGGGTGCTTCGAGCCCTAAAGTATATCAGGTATATTTTGTTATTGATAATGAGGATTTTGATGCCGAGGGAACGCAGCTCCCGAGCATCAAATAATTATCTTCCTAATTGGGTCACACACACACAGGAGTAGGTGCACACGTAAGGAAGGAGAGGGTAAAACACGAAAAAACGTATTATATGTGTTTTTACAAAACTGGCATCTGTATGTGTGTAGGTCAGTCGCCAGGTTGGAATGCACAATGCGCGGCGCACACTGTACTAATCGCGATGCCCGGGGTTGGATTGAGAAAGCTAGGGAGAATATTTTCTCGCTGGTTTCATGTCAAGTCGTCAAGGGTTCGTAGATGGAGCTCGATCTTAGTCGTCAGCGTCCCACCTCCCATCTCTTAACTCCGCAAAAAAAAAACAATTGGCGCTGAAAGGGATTTCGATCAGACAAATAATGCGTTATTGTGGGAGGGGTAGGTGTAGATATCACAGACTCTAATCCCTGAGGCGATGGTAGCAACAATTGCGACCACGGTGCCCACAAAGCACTCCACTGCTTGGTTCCTTCAAGGCCTCTCAGAAGTACGCTCGGCAACATCCGCAACACCCTGTTGGGTCTCGTGGAGCTCTGGGGGCGGGATACTCATGGTGCCGGCGGATGGTCATGTTGGTCAATGTTTTGTTTTTTTGAAACGGAAAGGCAATCAGGTATGGCCTCATTTTCAAAGAAAAGCTCTACACACCACATCCGTCAAGACACCTCCTCGCCGCGAGCGTCAAAGTACCCCACTACGGGAGAAGTTAGCCGGCATGCTTCTACTGTTCTGTGTTGCGCCCTGAGCACGCGGGATTTTCCCGTGAGTTCTTATGGCAGCAATTGTTAGTGCCTCAGTCACCTTTCCAAAATCGAGTGCTCGCGTATCCCATGAGGAGATTGTTTAGTAGAATATGTGTATTTTTGACTGTTATACGAAGGGAGCAGCCCTAGAGTTTTTAGTCGGGTGCTTGTGCCAAACAAATACAGGTCCGGTGCGGGTCGCCTTTGTCTGGTAACAGATCCACTCCTTCTCCTACCCCCAGGCGTACGAGTGGCTTTTGCACCGCTCGAGCTCGCCGCGCACCAGCATGAATGCGTGGTGTTTGGTGTGCGCTACGGTGGTACTTCTGTGTTGTGTGCTGGGTATAGGAGTAATCTATTCATACGTACTGCTGTCCTGTGCTGGTATGTAGGTATCATAACGGTACTATATACCAGGTACTACATATGATACGTACCTACGACCTGTATTTTCCGAGAGGATTTCGAATATTTATTCGTTTTCCAAAGGGCCTATTCGAAACCAGGTTCACTCCCTCTTCCCCCCCCCTCGGTGTACGAGTAGCCGTTGTTCCCATCCAGCTCGCCGAACACCAGCGTTACTGTGTGGGAGCGGTTTGGCCTAGTCATGCTGGCACGAAAAAAACGAACATTACTGGTGCAACTACGGTACTGCTCTGCTGTCTGCATCGGCTAACTTTGGTTAGGGTATACATTACCATGATATGGGTATGATATAGGAGTACACTATTTATACGTACTGATGTCCAGTACCGGTACGTAGGTATCATACCGGTACTACATACCAGTACCAGTTACTACATATGATACCTCGTCATCACCCTGTGTGTATATTGTAAGTATGTATGTATTCCACGTTCGTGCTATTTGAGTGCCGGCGGCCAGCCTTGCCTAAGGCAGTTATGATGGATATTTCACACGGCGGACTGACAAATCCTCTTTACTGCCACTCTTCTAGTAATTAGAAGTCCGACCAGTTGGGCTACTTAAGTCACTCACGACGCGTGCTGCGGTAGGGGTAGCAAGTTTTGGCCGAAATATTTTGGGAATGACGGGGCTCCTTAACCCCAAGTTCGTCGGAATGTCAATCTTGTTTTGCAATATTATTCGTTGTATGCCTAGGCCACGGAATTGTTCATCGGGTTGCGCTTTGTTTTTTTCCCAAAATCGTGTTCTGGGCTTCAGAAACAAATCGGTGCACCCTTACCTAAGAATGCGTCTAACATGGATGGGATTGGAATGTCGTCCGTGAACGTGTATTAACACTGTACCAATCGAGTGCTGTATATGTATGAGCATCGACGAATAGGATGCAGCTGTCGCCATGCAGCTTCATCAACCCCCAGTAAAAACGTGATTTGCTATTGCATCTTAATGAAGCCATTCCTCTCGTGCATGCAATGCTTATAATCTCTTGGTGATATCGCCATCTTACACCCGCTTCACAAACAAAACCTTTCTCGAGGTCGTGTTAAATGTTGCATGCTCTGGTCGTCCGCATTATAGCGTGTAGATGCGACCGTCATACGTCTAATATCACCTTGTCTGACGTGAGTACAGCATTGGAGACCAAATATGAACCATAAACTCTAGCCGAGGCTGAGTTTCTTTGAGAAAGGGTGCGTTCTACACTAACTTCAGTACCCGAATTGTATGTTTCCCTGTATAACTCACCCTGGGTTCTTATTGCTCTGTTTCTTGTTAGGTATCCTGTACTGTATACCACATTCAGCATTGCGCTTCTTTGGGGTTGCTATTTGCAGGTCTTCAAAGATCGTCGCTACGGAGATTTGGTCGGGCTCTTCTGGGGAACGTTCATGCAAGGCTTTAGCTCAAGGTGGCTCAAGAGCAAGCACAACATCCACCATTCTGTCCCCAATCTTCACGCTTCCAGCGACGACGCCCATGATGGTAATTACAAACGAACCCAAGCATTGTGTTGAAATGCTGGCATACGATAGAGGTGCACCAGTTTTTTTTTTAGGCTCCTCACTTGAAGAGCTCTAAACCTCACTCGCGAACTCATTTTGCATTAACTGAAAGTGCAACTATTTGAACAGACCAATGGCTTAGGTATATACAAAAATTCAGATTGAAAAAATACACGACATTCTGACGATTTTTGGTTAAGGAGCGCCGTCATTCAGAAACAGAAAATCCAAAAAATTGCTACCTCTACGATCATAGCACTTGTCTTTTGTTCGATAGACGCATGCTACGGTAGGGGTGTACCTGACTTTTCTGAGTGGTATCACTTAAGGCCGCGGGGGATCCCGAAGGAATATTTTGTCAACTTGGAGCGAGTAGGCCTTTCGCCAAAAAATACAAACGACTTGGAAATGGTAGAGGTAAACGTTTTGCATGCAAGACCTGCTTTTCTCGGACAAAACCAAATGATGCAAATTTTGAAGAATTCTGAGTTTTTTCGCCCAATAATGCCCTTTTTTTAGCCCAATACTTCATATTGACTACTATTACTGTACCTCAAACGGCGACGCATTTTCCTTTTCTGCACCTTTTCGGGTACGAATTGTTAGTATTTCAAAAGATCCGCGAAGCCCCAGATAACGGTTGGTGAAAGCCGTTTCTTCGTGCGTGCTGTAGCCAAGGTAGTACGTACAAACTCGCATACTTTTAAATCTTCGATTTGGGAGCAAACTCGCGATTTTTGGGAATGCTAGCTACCAACTTTGACTTCGCGAAATGGCCTCGTGAGTCATTTCTGGCTGCCTACGACTGCTGCCTGCTTCACCCGACGCCTTCACGCACGTCGTACCAAGCGTGGCTCCATTTCACTAGCTGCGGTTGCTCGTGAGGAGATGCACCTGTCCTCAAGTGAAGTGCAAACGTTCAGTTGGGGATTGTTTTTTTGTCTCATTTTGTGTCGTCTGAATTTGGACGATTTTCGATCACTGCAGCACCCCAAAGTCGTGGTGTAGACTTCCGTTGAAAAAGTGCGGACAGCCGATCTGAATATAATCACGAGCTGCTGTAGGTACAACACTAATAAGTTACACCCGATCTCTGCTGAGCCACCGATTAGTTGAAGGTCAAAGTGCAACGTGTTGAAAATGCGGAGCAATTGACTGCACCAAAAAAAATCTATGAGATTACAGTGAACTGGAAACCTGGGGATGGGGGGTGGTTAAAATCCCTCGCAGCCTTAAGGATTTCCATGAACCACCCAAAAACAGACTTCGAGAAAGAAAATGAAGGAGCAACGCGATTATCAATCCCATGGCCAACGTATACAACGCATGTATTGCAAAGAACAACCAATACCTGGGCAGTTCCTTAGTCGAGGAGACCCGTTGATCAGAAAACAAAAAACTGGCTAAAACGTGCTACACTCTTCGTAGCACACCTCGGTACCAATTTGCAAAGCTCATTGAGTTTGACGCTCAACAGACCACCGGCACACGACTGAGAAAACTTCCAGAGCACGCTCTCCGCCATTCACACATGGTGCGCGTTTGGCTGTTGGCTAAAATAGGTGACCCAGATATGGATACGATGCCGGTGCTTGCGTGGTCGATGGAAATGGCCCGTTCTGCACACAGAAGCACGTCAGGAAGATTCATGATCGTTCACCAGGTAAATGCCTAGCCTAGATGGCATATGATGTATGATGTATGCTACGATGGGGGTAGCACTTATTGGCATTTCGTTCTTCTGAATGACCGGGCTCATTAACCCAATCTTGTCGGAAGGTCACTTTTGTTTTGCAAATCTATTAGTTGCTTACCTAGGCCATGGGGTTGTGCATCGGGTGACACTTTAGGTTTTTCTCCACTTTTGTGTCTGGGTGAGGTATAGAAGAGCTCCTCAAGCGAGGAGTGTTATAATTATTGGGTGCACCTCTACCGTAGCCGGCTAAAACGCGCACGTTTCCGGTTTTGGGGACAGCAGGATCCAATAATTTTGGCAGGCATGTGCAACGATACCTCCCGTAAGCGTAAGTGAATGTATAAAACGGAAGGGTGTCGTTGTTGTTGTTGTTGTTGTTGTTGTTGTTGTTGTTGCCACTTCAAGATTTTCAACACCTGGCTTAGCTCACCTGCAGTACTGTAGTACCTGGTATCTCAGACACTTGTGAGATGTGTGTGAAGATGGAGGGGCGGTATGATCCGCGGGACCGACTACTGCTACGCAGGGGTGCCTTTGGCTCTGCACTGGTCACTCAGACGATTTTGATTAAGATGTTGAATCTCTTGTATTTGTGTCTTGCTGCCCGCCTGATGCGTGCTGGCTGAAGGGGGGCGGAGCCGTTCGATTAGGCAGGCGACAACGCCTGCCACCGATAAAGTGGACGCTTGCTATGAACCATGACGTCGCAACGGGGGAGAGGGGGTACCATAACACTAGCCCACGCTGAACGGTCGTACACGCAGATTAATAGAAATATCAGGTGGAACAAAATCCATCCTGATAATTCGGATAATAGATCGAAGATGTGGCGCTTTAGAACCCACTCCGTCACATCTAACGTACAAGGCAGACATCATGGACGGGTGCAATATTGATCAGGAACCAACGTCCGACATACCAGAACACGAAACCAAATGGAACGTGTACCCAGACACTAAAAGTCTGAGCTATTTATACGGTGGGGTGCACTTTAATTGGTTTAGGCTTCTCACTTGAGGAGCTCTATACTCCACCAAAATATTGACTTTTGATAAAAATGAAAATGCAACATGATGAGCAATCCCATGGCCTGGGTAAACAACGAATACTACTGTACGGATTGCACAACACTAATGAGACTCAAACGGTATCGGATAGTTTCTCGGTTGAGAAGCCCCGTCAGTCACAGTTTTTTTGGCCAAAATGTGCTACCCCTGTCGCAGCACATGTCACGAAACGCTAGCGTATATCGGTGTGCTCAACATGCTCTGCTACCGGCTATCTCGCCTAATGTCGTGCGCAGGCTATGCTATACTTCCCAGTCCTGCTTCTCGCACGTGTGAGCTGGGTGGTGCAGTCGGTTTTCTTCGTGTTTGCGGATCTACCTGGCGCGGACATCTGGGCCACGAAAGGCGCAGAGAAAGATCGGGTCAGCGGGAGAGATACACTGGCGACTAGGCTTGAGGTACGTGAACTGTAGCCACCATCTCGACAGTATCACCAGTGTCTACAGGCTCTGAACGTGCTCGTCGGCGCATTTCATTGACTCATGCTTTTCCACTTAATCGCGCCGTATAAGCATGCTACCGTAGAGGGATGCCCCTGATTTGTTCTGAGGCTCCTCACCAGGGGATCACCCAAGCCTGACGGTGAGACCAAATCGAAGACTTTGGGACGGCATGGAAAACTTGAAGACAAAATGAATGGCTGTGAGACAACATGAAATACTTTGATACAATATGAAAGCGCACCACGATGAACAATCTCATGGCCTAAAGGAGATGTTTAAAAGAGCATTGTAAAACACCGATCAATGATGTTCGCGCAATGCTGGGCAGTAGGTCCGCATCAATTGAGAAGCCCCGCCCATCAGAAATGTTGTAGCCAAACGGTGCTACCCACCTAACGTAGCACGCGTCCGTATCCTAACAAACGCCCTTTGTGTCCAATAATCCACACGAAATGACACTTGTGCTTGTCGTATGTTGGGCCATCCTTCACACTTTTTCAGATGCCGGCGTTGGTGGGACACTACACTTGGCTTGGTTTCGTTTTGCTCAACATGCCCTTTGGCCGAGCGGTGGCGTTTCTATTGTCTGCGCAAATGCTCTGCGGGCTGCTTCAAGCATGGATTGTTGGTCTCGGGCACAACGGGATGAACACATACAACGCCGAGACCCGGCCAGACTTTTGGAAGCTGCAGGCAAGATCATGGATGAACACTTTTGGGCGGTCGTAGGGAGCGGTTGTAGGTTGGTTCTCGGTTACCACAGACAGACGCGTGTTTCGATAGGGGTAGCACTTTTTGGTTCACGTATTTTCTGAATGACGGGGCTCCTTAACCCAACGTTGTCGGACGACGCATTTTACGGTAGAGGTGCATCATGCTTTTCTGAGGCTCCCCGCTTCATACGCTTGGATTAGTCGTCGTTATCTACAATAGCCCTAGTGCAGACGAACGAACCACCATGGCGGGGAAGGTCGATCACGGCTTCCTGTGCAGCGGTGGCGAACTTGGACGTAGATAAGCAGAAACACAAAGCACAGTTTTTTATGGAAACCCCGGTTATTTTGAAACACACATACTGAGCTGCTGCTTCAGCTTCTGCTAGCTGATAATGGCTGCTGCTGCTGGCTTTGTTTCCTTCTGCTGCCTGCTGCTATTGCTGCCTGCTGTTGGGTGCTGATGCCCCAACACACACATCGTTGGACCTCGTACCAGGTATACGAAGCATAACGTAGCAGCAAAGGCCCATAGAATCCCATACTTCTCTGTTCTTTGTGCGCTGCTCTGCTGCTGCATCACACATGGCCTTCCAGGCTCTGTACTTGTGGCATTCACGGTACAACAATAGCCGCGCTGTAAGCCCTTTTCTTTGTGACAGCCACGGACGGTGCCTCTGTGTGTAGACTCTGTATGTGTGTGCACTTCTGTATGTGTGAGTAGAGTGCTTGCTGTCATATTGTAGACACACAAACAAAACGATCTGAGTGAGCGGTGGATATGATTCTCAAAAGCAGCCGCTCAGCCTCGCAGCGACGAAATCAGTACCGTATGCAGCAGCAGTACAGCAGCAGTGGTACAACGGCAGCCGTGCTTCAATCTCTTGCCCTTTTGCCAGTAGTCGCGGTGAATGTGTGTGTGTGGTTGGTGTACATCAGGAGACCGAAACACGACCACATTTTCACGTCCAATGCAACAATCAAACACACATCGTCGGACCTTATACCAAGTACACGAAGCATACAGCAGGAGCAAACGCAGTAGCTCACATCAATCATCCCAGGTACATATCATTGGAACGCCTGTGTTCACCCTTTTCAACGTGCGACGCGCCCGGGATATTAAGTCAACCCCATCCCGAAGGGGAACTTGTACGTCGTATATGATAACCCGTTGATCTCCTATTTCCATACCCTATTATCTACTTGCAATTCTGTTTGTCATCCGATAATGTGCATCATCAGCTTCAACGTCGATCACCTACGAATAAACATTCCCAGAAAGTATAAGACAACCAAGGGAATCCCACAAAACATTAAAGCTATGCACGAACTCTACCTCTCCCTCCTGAACCTACTTCCGGCTTACAGTGGGAGCCCGCACTTAAGAAAAGTCAATTTGGCGTCCAGCAGCGTCCAAGCTCGAAGTATTATTTTGTGTGGCCTCACCAGCATCACAGTCGTAATTTCTTAAATGATGTTTTCGTACTTTGTTTACATAAAAAATATTTCAAATACCTTAGCTGTGAGTTCTACTTTCCTCGGCTCCAATTCAACCGTTTTCAGAGTTGTTTCATTTTGTTATGTACCGCGAGTCTCCGTCTAACGCTGACGTTGTACAGGTCAGCCGCAACCGAAGATTACTATCATACACGCCAACTGCCCACCAGGGTGTCAAGGCAGCGGAGAGCACCTCTCCTTCGATTTGTTTCTTGGCCACAAGGGTTTTCAGATTATTTTGCAACAGCCAAGGGGACGTTTTTATGTTTTCGTACCGTGAAATGGTGTTCTTTATGGCTTTAGCAAAAGAACGGTATATCGGTGATGTTTTGCGCCATTTGCCGGTACATGGGAAATCCGTCACAAAAAACAGCTTATATGGGCTTCGCTCATTGATCAAAGCACCAATATACCGGTTAGATATATAGCTTGTGTACATCAGCTTACAGCAAATCACGTCCTCGGCCACCGTTTTCTGGCGAACCTTTCACCGTTTTCTGGCGTGCAGAGCACCGCTCGGTACGCCTACCAGATCTGGCCAAGGTCAGCCCCGCCAACAACTATATAACTAAACAATAGCATACGTCCCATGGAGGAACAACATACGGCCGTTAGAGCATTTCGGAGCCCCCCCGAGCCGCTGCGTAGCATCATCCACGTATCATATGTGCACGCACCCACGGAGCAACTCGGGCAGTCAGAACGCATTGACATGCCGACGACGTATGGCATTGTTGCGAATTTATCAGTACACGAGTATTTATGCTAATACTGCAAGGAGAGAGTGTAACTTGAAATACCATTAGACCATGTACTATTTAGACTCATAATACGAACGTACCAGATATTGAGTATTATTGTACGAAGTATATGTATACACTATCCCTCCCAGGTAGGAGGGGGGGGGGCGCATGCGCAGCGCGCCGTGGCCTTTCGGCGATGGGACGCGCCGTGTTCCTGGCTCCCGCCGTCTACTGAGGGTTCAGGGTGCCTGCAACAGGGGACAACGCCGCCTCTAGATGGCCCCACGGCCCCACCCCATTGTGTGTTGCGACTTCCGAGAGCAGTGCTCTGGCCGTTGATAGTTGTTGTTCCAAGGGACGTATGGAAGGTTTGTTTTCTTGATTATGTTGTTGTTTAGTTATATAGTTGTTGACGTGGTTGCCCTTGCCCAGGTCGGGTAGGCGTATCGAGCGGTACTCTTCACGCCAGAAAACGATGAACTTTTCGCCAGCAAACGGTGACCGAGATCGTGATTGGCTGTAAGCCGATGCACCAATCCGTTTATAGCCATCTCTCGGTACAGAGGTGCTTCGACCAATGAGCGCAGCCCATATAAGCTGTTTTTTGTGACGGATTTCCTCTGTACCGGAACATAGCGCAAACCACCCCCGGTATACCGTTTTTTGTCTAACTTCTTGAATTTGTTATTAAATAAATTGAAGAAACCATCGGCTGCCCGTTGAAGACACTGGCTGCTGGAAAGATCCACCCTTTTGGCATTTCTTATCCTGTGCTGCGCTCCAGAGCGACCTCATTTCATAAATTGGGTGGGCGTCAATAGCTGCCGTTTCTTATATATACTGTTTATTTTCTTGTTGTCCAGTTGGAGCTGTGTTTCTTACACCTGTTCCTATTTGTTTCAACAATCTCAGCCTGAGTTCCTTAACGGAGTACTGGTATTTCTTATGTGCGGGGCGCACTGTAGTATCGCTCTAATCTACCTAATGCCCTTGCTCCACCTTCCTTCTCATTATATGTTCATCTACCTTCTACTCTTGAGCCGTACTATCCGTTTTATTGATGTCAATATTAACAGGTAACGACGACAAGAAACGTGTCCGACAACTGGTTTGTGGATTGGTTCTGCGGAGGACTACAATTCCAGGTGGACCACCACTTGTTCCCTCAGGTGCCTCGGCACAATCTAAAGAAAGTGAATGCCGTCGTCGCGTCGTTCTGCAGTGACCACGGAGTCCAGTACCATGAAACCACGCTCTTCGCTGGCACTCGAGAGGTGCTACGACACCTGGGGGAAGTGTCGAAACAGTTCGTTGCGCAATTTCCGGGCATCTGATTTGAAAGGGTTATTCTCGTGCTGAGACACGTACGTGCTACGTGCTACGATAGACCCATCCTACGGTAGAGGTAAACCAATGTTATTCTAAGGGTCCTTTATGAAGAGCTTTCTACCTCACCGAAACTCAAAAGTTGATAAAGAATGGAAGTACAACACAATGAACAATCCCTTGGTCTGGGTATACAACCAATTACCTTGCAAAATAAGGATGACAATTAGGACGAAGTTTTGTTAAGAAGCCCCGTCATTCCGACAATACTGTATCCAAAACGTGCTACCGCTATGGTAGCACGCATCGATAGTGGTTGCGTTTCTTGGCCAAAACGTTTCTAACAGACGGGGTTCCTCAACCGAATTTCGATGCAATACAATTTGGCCTCTACAGTGCTATTCGTTGCGTACCTAAGCCATGGGGTTGCTCAACTGGTAGCACTTTCAGGGTTACTCAAAGCTGGTATTTGGGTGAGATTTAGAGCACATTATGTGATAATGTGAGACGAGGGGCTTACTGATGACTCAGGAGGCCTAAAAACACGTTTTTTCATCTGGGTGATTTCGAATTTCGAGTATCATGGACTGGAAACGGATACTTTGGTCGGAATAATTTTAAAGGTGAACATGAGATTCTTCTGCGTTTCAGTATTGAAAATTTACTGAATCAATGGAAATTTGGGGAGGCAGATAACTGACTATAGACTTTTTTAAATGATACTTTCCTGCGTTTCAATATCTAACCTAACCTTATTACGTTTTGGAAGTTGAGCAACTGAAATTTGTAACGAGGTTTTGGTGTGTACCCAGCCGGGAGGCAGTTGTCCGATTCTATAGGGAATTTTGGGACTACCGTGTTAGTACACTCGTTTCAAACCTGTTTCACCAGTTGATGTCCGTTTGATTACTGACGTTCAAATCCTCTGGTTACGGCAACTGAGTGTTGATTACTGGTTTGATGTTGGAGTTATCGAATTTTGGATTTCCGATTTTCAATTTCGGACTTTGGATTTTGGTTCTGGGACTTTGGAATTCGGAGTTTGAATTTTGAATCTTCGGTTTTGGAGATTGATTCTGGATGCTGTTCCCAGATAGTGATTCTTGGTTTTTGGGGTTGACGTTCACGGACTATGGTACTCCAATCTTTCTTTCCGTCACAACAGTGCAGAGAGGATATTGATTGACTGTATTTTTTATTGACTCGTTTTACCTTGAGGAAATGACAAAATGATGCCATGCCGTACCAATTACAAAGCAGGGAGGCTGTTGATTGTGCTTTGGTGCGTAGTACGGATACGACAATGGTTGATGATAGTAGGGAGTTCCTATGGCAGATTGGCTCTATTGTTGTGGGAGATTCAGAGCGGAATATCCCCGGGTCGACGACTTTTGCCGCCGGATAGTTTTCTCGGTGCCTTCCATTTTTCCTTTCCTCTATGCTGTGCCCGGGGGATACTTAATAATATATACGTGTCTTCTATATTTAGATAATGGCTACGTGGTCGCGCGCGGCGTGCGGCCAATACTTCTACTATTCTCTGTCGGCAACCGACCCCTCTAACCAGCTACTGTCCGTCAGCGGGTAAATCTTTGAGACTCCTGACATTCAGGAAACAGCGTGTTTAAATTGCCGTTTACGTCAATGACATAAATTTCCCAGGGTTTCTGTTCGCACAAAGTTCTCGCACGTGTTACGCATGTTTTCTCCTATTGGCCAATATTTGGTGGGGCAATATCATCCTTGCCGGTTTTATTTGTTTGTGTAGGCCAGAGATGACATTTCCAACGGTTTCCCAGGCTGTTCGCAACTACTGCTAGAATGTGTATTCCGCCTAGTCGCCGTGATTGGCCCCACCGACTTGGGCGTTCATATTTGATGCGTACGCAACGACGCATTGTTAGATATAAGTTTTTTGTCATCGAACCGTCCGACACTGCGTTACGGTTTACCTGGTACATACGTAGTGTCACGGAGTTACAGTTACTGAGTGTATCTTGTGTGGTATCGTATACAGCTATACTAACGCGGTATGTTCGAGTAGACGGTACGACGAGGTGACTGTATACGACGACGAGCAGTTGCTCCAGGGCAGTGGAGGTGCGACCCAGTGCCCCACTCCACCCTTTTACACCCCGCATTTGCTACATCTTTCCTGGACGACATAACAAAGATATCTCAATTCAATGTTATTTACACTGTGTGTTGCGGTGTCATTCTTACAGCTTCTATACATCATATATTATCCGTTACGTTCCATCCATGACATACCAGACAGAGTGATGGAAGGATCGCAATTCTCTACTAGCGATCACGAGGTCTGAGCTACAACGCCCTTGGGGAGTCGTATCCCCCGTTCACCTTAGTCTCGTTAGCGAACGAGTGTAAGAAGGATTGCCATCCGATTGTTTGAAATCTAGAAGGTGATGGCATGGCATCAATTCCGCTTTGGACGTGGTACAATTCAGGTCGGAGTCTCTCGCAGCTGCCCTGTGCACTTGCACAAATTTCCGGTGGTTTCGGCGCTGGTTCTGTGTTGGAACGTCGGTTGTTCTTTACGACAAAGTCGTCGCTGTCCCATTCGTGCTTGTCAAAGAGACCAACGTGATCAACGTTACGATTACAGGCAATCACCATTGTCTTTCAAAAATTGCGTGTGGAACATCTCATTGATTCAATTCGGAGACCTTCTTCTTACGTACGTCCATGTTCGCCACCGCTGCACAAGAAGCCCCCGATCGACCATCCCCGACATGGTTGTTCGTTCGTCCCCACAAGGCCATGGCCGATGACGATGACGAATGCAAGCGTATGTCGGTGTCTCTGTTGCTCGCGATGCCCTAGATCGCTGTCGAGCCAGGTACGTGAAAACACACTAAATCCAAGGTAACGCCATCCAACAAACGTGTCTCGTTTTGTGTTTCAGCTCATATAGCATTTCATGATGTATAGATGGTCGACGAAATGAAAAAATACGCATGACTAAGGTATGTTTTAAGTTGCCATGTTTTGGCTTGGACGGGACGATAGGTAGGTAGGTGTGTTTCACGCACTTTAACGCCTTGCAAGTTTTCAAGGCTCCGGTTTCGGAGAACCGTTTCGACATTTGCCCATTTCCGGTTGTAGAACCGCTTAGTGTCTCTGTCCATCTCATTTGCGGATACTGCTGTACACACCTCCCTCCAAAATATTGTTCCGACTTAAACTATACTAGGGATTCGAACCGGCCGCTCCGCAGTGGCGCATCGGCCACATTTGGAATAACACAGCGTCTCAGCGAAATATTAAACGTTTGTATGAGGTGCAGGAATAGTGGTCTTACAATTACCGGCTGCCTGCTGCTGGCTCCTGTTATGCTGTGCTATACATTATATGTAGGAACGGTATATAAAGCCGATTCCGTAAAATGGACGGAATACTGAAATGTGGGTTCTTCACGCGCCATGCCGGCGACCTTGTAGAAATGGAAAGCACTTTTGGAAAGGTTTTTGGTCACCGTGTACAGTGGAAGACATAAAATATATAAACAAAAATACTGACCCAGGCTGATTTTCTTATTTGGCAGAAGGTGCGTGCTACACAGACTTCAGTACAACGGCTCCCGGACTTCAATTTGTCCTGCAAATATCAGCCTGACTTTCTTATTACTCCGTTTCTTATTAGGTGCCCTGCACTGTATTTAGTGCAGCATGCGTATAGTCGTACTACAGCGGAAATTTGTTTTGAGTATTGATGACTCACATGCACCCTCTTGGCCATCAGCTCAGTGTTCGCCAGGATCATTGCCTCCTTTGCCAGCTTCTGAACTGTGGCACAGCAGTCTTGCAGCAACACAGCTGCAGCTATATACCAAGCAACAACGAATTATTGGGGCAATGAGCACATGCCCGATTCTTCCTGCTCGGTGGCATCAAGAAGAAGAGGGAATAGTGAAGACACGTGTCGAGTGCTCTACTTGACCTCTGTTCTGCTCTGTGGGCTGTGGGCGTATATAGACCCACTGACAACTGGTGCTGTTGACGTTTATTTGCATTTAAAATAGCCTCGCAGTTATTTGATGTAGATAATTTGGGCAATCCCCGCAGTATACCACGTACCAGGTGTATTTCTTTAGAAACTCAAATAAAGCTCCCATGGTGTTAATGTACTATTGTCTTATTGTAGGTACGTGTTCATACAACCGGTACAGCATGATACAGCAGTACGTACAGCAGCAGTAATACTGACTGTTGCAGTGCCTGGTAGGTGCACACCGCTGTTGCTGCGGTTCCCCTGTGCTATGTACAGATGTAAGAACGGTATGTCAAGCCGAGGTCCTAAAAGCGACAGCAGTATACAGCGAAGTGGGGTATTTGCTCGCCCTGCTGGGCTGCCTTTCGAAACGGGAAGCACTTTCGAAAAGTTGTTTTGATCACCGTGTATTTGGTACCACATGCGTATACTCGTACACGGGGGTTGCGTTTTGACTGTTGTAAATTCCCCATGGTGTTAATGCACCAAGGTCTTATTGTAGAGTACGTGTTCATACATACCAGTACAGCATGATACAGAAGTACATACCGCAGTAATGATGCCTGCTGCATTACCTGGTAGGTGCACACTACTGTTGCTACTGTTCTCTGTGCTGTGTACAGATGTAGGAACGGTATATCAAGGGGGGGTCGTAAAAGCGACAGTATACTGCGAAGTGGGGTTTTTGCTCGCCCTGCCGGCGGGCCTGTGGAAATGGGAAGCAATTTCGAAAACTTGTTTTAATCACCGTGTATTTGGTATAGCATGCGTGTATACTCATACACGGAAATTTTGGTTTGACTATGTTTTAGTCACATGCATTCTCGTAGCCGTCGGCACAGTGTTCGCCAGGATCATGACCTCCTTTGCCAGTTTCTGATATGTACCACAGCATCCCTACATTACAGCAACACAGCTGCAGCTACACGCCAAGCAACACCGAAGCGTTGGGGCAATACAGGCACATGCTCTATGCTTACCGCTCGGTGGCATCAAGAAGAAGACTTCGTGGAGATACGTATCGTGTGCTCCACTTGACCTCTATTATGCTCCGTGTGCTGTGTCCGTAGGCCTACTGTAGTGACGACTGGTGGTGTTGATGACATTTGGATTTTTGAATGGCCTTGAAATATGGGTTGTAATCAATTTGGGCAATTTTTGGAACTGGCCTTCTCCGGGGCTGACGATGTCGCTTTTGAGATGATGCGTGTCGAGGCTCTGTCTCTGTGATAAGAGTTGAAGAGGTTGGCCCCAAGTGTCTGTGAAGATCACTAGTGACGAAGAAGAAGAAAATTGTTTGGAAAGTGGCGCTTGTAGGCCAAACGTGGAAACCAAAGAAGAGAAGAAGAGAAGTGAAAGGGAGAAGAAAGGAAGGAGAAGAAAGCAGTAGAAAGGAGTGATTGAGGTAGGGCTGACAGTCACCTCATTATTTCGGAACAATGCCCATGCTACAAGCAGATGTACTCTACGGGCTGTTGTACTGGCCGACAGTCCGTTATTCAGTAACGTTCCCTGTACTATTCCCCGCCACGTTCTCTGGTACTTATGGTGGTAAGCTGGTTACCCTATACTATTGATACGATCAACTTACCGATAAAAGTAAGTTGAATACAGTACTGCGGTGAGAAGGAACAACCGCTAGTCTCGCCGCATATTGCATTTGTCCGCATCCAGAATAATATATTCAGTGTACTCAAGCGTAGTGACTGCGTGGTCGTTGCTGAAAATGCGAGCTAGTAAATGCGGTAACATCATTTTTTTTGTGCACCTGATTGAGGAAGGCAACAAACCAATGTTTAACTCCTTATTTCAAGCATTTCTGACTTGAGGTCTAGGCAAGCTTGAACAAATGGTGTTCACGTATTGGTGAGGATCTCACCACCCACGTAGCTGGTCTGAACTCTTCTGGAGATCCCCGTGATCAGCTGCGTGATGAAGCCCCCGGTGGGATCGTTGCTGAGCTGGCGTTGCGTGACATGGTAGACGACGATGGATCCCCGTCTGGTTCTGGAAAATGGCTTGAAATTCCCAAAAATTGCGTTATTTGCTGAATGAAGATGGTGATTATGTGCTGGTGGAAGCTGGTTGATGTCTCCCAGCTCAACGCTAAAAGGATGCTTAGAGGTAGGCCCCATGGCTATGGACGTGTAGATGTTGCTGGAATCGTAGTCGCCGTAGTCGATGAGCTGATGTTGCCAGACGATACTGGCTGGCAGGCAGTGCTGTTGTTCTTGTAGTCGCTGGTGATAGCTGACGTAGTTGATGATGTTGATTGAAGGCGCTGCGATGGACAATACACCTGTGCCTTCTCGCGGCGGCGATTCTGTCTTGGTAATCGCACAAGTAGTTGACGTTTACTCGTAGCGCGTAGCAGTAGATGTAGATGATGGGCTAGATGCAGCTGCGCAGTATGCACCCATCGCCGTTGATGACTTGTAGTCGATGGTGGTACTTGCTGGAGTACTGTCGTTGAAGTTGTGTTGGCCGTGTGGACCACGACGAGAGTAATGGCAATTGCCGCTATGTTTTTTCTCGCGCCATTGAAATATGCACGATTTGCTGTCTCGTTGGTGCGTTAGAGGCAGGCTACAACAACATTTCTTGTGTGCAAGGAGAGCTGAATTCCACATCGGGTGTAATGCTTGCAAAGACGTTTTGAACTCGATGACGTGGCTGCTTGCAGTTTGAGCGGATCATTACTGCTGTACAGGCGTTGTGACGCCCCTTTTCTATGAGCAAAGCCCCGCTACGCATGATATTTTTGGAGACTTTTTCCGAGTCTGACTACGTGCCTCGTGAAACCAGTTGCTGGAAGTTAACGTCTCCTGTTTCCCAGTCTGACGGCGTACTTCTACCGTCAAATCGTGGAAGCAGTTGCTGGAGACGAATGCGCCGGTAGGTAGGAAGTGATACCCCCGTCGTTAGGCTGAGTAGCCGATTTGTCAACGACCTTGTGCTGCACGTTTCAGCTCGTTTTGGTCTGCTCGTTGAATAAAAAAATTACACGAGGACAACTACTTGTACATAATTCATGCTACGTGGTAGCTTGAACAAACGGTTTTAATGACGACTTCGAGCGTATGATAGCGTGAACCCGGACTCCTTACCTGCTACACGATTGACAGCGCTAGCAGCCTCCTTACCTGCTCCACGCGTAGAGCGTGAAAGCAGTATTCCCTCTCTTACATTCCTGGTGTTCTTGACGTAGATGTGGTGCCACTTATGTCGAGGCTGATCTTGATTTTTTAAGAAATCTCCAAACCCTCCTCCGCACTCGAAGATAGTGGAGATCCTTTCTCGTACTCCTGAGAAACCCGCGACGAACTCAGGGGGACGACGTTGCGTGGTGCCAGTCGATGTGTAGATCAGAGGGCGAGGCTCATAAACTTTTGGAATAATGCGTGTGGGAGCTCTGTCTCTGATAAGAGTTGCAGAGGTTGGCACCAAGTGTTTGTGAAGAGCACCAGTGAAGAAAAAGAAGAAAGTCGTTTGGAACGTGGCGCTTATTGTCCAAACGTAGAAACCAAACAATAGAAGAAGAGAGGTGAAAAGGAGAAGAAAGACAGGAGACGAAAGGAGTAGAAAGGAGTGATTGAGGTATGGCTGACCGTCACCTCATTATCACGGAACAATGCCCATGCTACGGGCAGGTGTACTCTACGGCCTGTTGTACTGGCCGACAGTCCCTCCCACAGTAACATTCCTTGTACTGTTCCATGCAACGTTCTATGATACTAATGGTGGTATGCTGGTTACCCTGTAGTATTAATACGACCACCTTCTCGATAATGGTAAATTGACCACAGTAGTGCGGTGAGAAGAAACAACTGCTAGTCTCGCCGCATATTGCATTTCCCCGCATCGAGAATAATATATTCAGTGTACTCAAGCGTAGTGACTGCGAATCAACTAGAGTAAGATGGACTGCATCGTCCATATTCCAACAGTCGCGGTGACGAGCTCCCAATCCCTCATGTCTGCAGGAGTCGTTTGCGGCTGACTGAGACGACACTTGATTTTTTATTGCGATTTAGCAAGGAGATGCTAGTGGCTAGACTGAAACAAGACTGACCAAAGGGGGCGCGCGAGGCACCGACCCCGAGGCCTTCAAGGCGTTTGGCGACCCGGTTACTGCGGTTTTCCAACGGAAGTCCAGTAAGGATATCGGTGTCTTAGGGGACCCCTTTCCGGAATCCAGAGGGAGGCCCGCTTGACCTATATCTCAGACTGGTAGGACCATGGAGACCTGATCGAAGGGCTGTCCATCCGTATACATGCGTGTTCTACGGTCTACGATACATACGTAATACCCTGTCCTGGACATCTGTCGGGAGCTCATGTCTGTTGAGTGCTGTGTTTCGTCGTTGACGAGCTTGGCATTTTTCGCACCAATCTCGCACGTCGCGGCTTATGGTAGGCCACTAATACTTCTGGCGGGTTTTGTCGTAGGTCGGTCTGAATGCGAGGTGTCCTCCTGACATAACGTGGTCGTGGTAAGCGTTCAGAATTAAACATGAAAGGGGTTCTGGTACTACCAGCTGATCGCGAAATGTGCTTCTTCTTCAAAGGTGTCCCGGAATGTACGATTTGAACAACAGTCCGCCATGTGCTATATAGTAAGATATGGATGGTCGTTTTCGTTTCTTTCTCGAGTATGGCGCGTCTGCGGGCGAAATGTAATCGAAGTACAGCGCATACTCTGCTGGTTGTGCTGAGCGGGGTTTTCTTGATCGACGAACATGAAAACATTTGCCGCGCTCACGAATACTGATTTCACACTAAAAGCTCTCTGTCGCTGCGTACTGGTTCCAGGTTAGCCAGTTTGTCCGCGGAAATTTCATAAGGTCGGGGAGCTCGCGCTGTTTGTAACCCGGGGTCATCTGGTACAATCCGGTAAATGGGTGCGAGGGACGGCACAGCAATTTCTTGTTGATGCTCAAACGCAAACATTCGCGAAAGCGTGTCCGGCACGGCATGTAGCTTACCGGGTTTGCGTTGCACGGTAATGTCATAAGACTGTAATGCGATTGTCCAGCGTGTTAACATGTTCGATGTATCTCGCATAGAGTATATGTATCTCAGTGCCGCAATCTGTGACACACACAAAATGTCGTCCCCATAAATAGGGTCGCCAATGTATTGCCGGCACAACAGCGTAACATTCCTTGAGCGTAGCAGAGTGGTGGCGTTGGCTGTCGTTAAAGCGTTGACTAAAGTATGCGATTATTACTAGGTCATCGCCTTTCTGCTGGGCGAGGAATGCTCCCGCGCCTGCTTCTGAGGCGTCAACGTGTATCGCAAAGTCTTTAGAATAGTCGGGGGACTCCAGCACGGGCGCCTGGGTGAGCAATCGTTTCACTGTTGAGTAGGCCTGCTCGTGTTCTGGGCTCCAACGTTTGTCGACATCCTTGACTGCCTCTTCATCATGAGGCCTACGAGGGGTGCTATGATGCCGGTTAAGTTAGGTATATACTTGCGTATAAAGTTAACCATTCCTAGTACTGACCGCAAGTCATTGATAGTTTTAGGTGTCGGCAGATCAACTATAGCTTTTATGCGATCCTCACCGATCCGAATTCCGTCGGCGGTAAGCATGTGTCCCAAGAATTTAACGTCTCAAGGTCCAAACTGTACTTTCGATGGTTTCAGTGTAAGGCCGGCTGCTTGCAATGTTATAAAGATATTATCTAGCAGTTGTAGGTGGGCTTCCCTTGTTGACGAACAGCATACTCGTTTCCATGATGATGATGGTGTATTCAAGCAGCATACCCCCAGGCCCAAAATGATGGGTTTGTCTGTAAACGTACAAAACGAAAGTAACCGACAAAACGACGTTTATTTTTCCAGTGAGAATGGGGCATGTCCGTGACGAGGACCTGGGTCACATTCGATTGTAGCAATCAGATCTGAGCAACCCACGAGCAGGCTCGTGCGGGACTCGTCACGTGCAGGTTAGCAAATGCACGCCGAACGCAAGTGAGTTGGGGCTCTTGCTGATAATGTGAACAAGCATGAGATATTCGCTGGATTGCTCAACCAAGTCAGGCATTTAAGTATTTTCTTTGAGCAGATATAGTCGCTCGATTGCTCAATCAAGCCAGGCATTTGCGAGGATCCTGGGTTGGATACCTGGACTTGACAGACAAGCATAGGGGAGATCGGATGACAGGAGGATCGGGCTGCACACACCGTTCTCCAAACGCGGTGCGTATGGTGTACATGGGATTGCCAGCTAGAGATCGCTAAAGCTCACAGAAAATCGAGAACTGGCTCGTGACGACAAAAGCAGCATCTTGGGACCCCCTTGAGCTGGTGTTTATAAACTTGTTTTTCTGAACGACAAAACGCCCGCATCAACGAAGGACACCGCACAATAGTGCGTACCCGTATTGTGCATAAAGAGGTCGTGGTATGCAATTTTTACCGCACTGAACTTGGGTCCCGCACTAAATGTTACCAGGTACGTCACTAACGCTGGACCACGATTGTGCTCGTTCGTGTATAAAAGACACTCAGCCGCAAGCGATATGATCTACGTAGCAAACCTGGTACCTATCTATACAGCTGACCTGTAGCAGTATGACAGTACGATACGTACCATGTACCAGGTATCATGCAGAGCACCCAGAGAGGTTGCTCTGCACGCGGATCCATAGTAAAGCTTCGTTCGAGACCGCATGGATGGCTGCGATAAATGGTATGTAGGTACTCGCAGACCTACAGCATATACTGTTGTGAGACGGAGATAGACCACCTTGTGCTCTTTAGGCGACATTTGGCAGAGCCTAGTCTGCAATATGGGCATCATTTTACGCTAGTCCCTGATACGTATGTGAAATATCATACTAGTATGATACCTGATACTGCTGTATCGCCAACATTGCAGTTTACCTGCTGTGTGATGGATGCTTCACTGCTGCTGCTACAGAGACAGCAGCAGCAGCTAACAGTACAGTTACGGATCAATACTGGAAGTATTGGTCTAGAACTCTGTACTTAACTGGTACATATACTGATGTCAATAGTACTCTGGGGTATATTTCGGGGTTCGGTACGGCGTGGCCTCGCCTATAACCTGGTGCTTAGTATTTGCGACGAACAATTCTGCGAGTGCTGGTCTAAAGAGCTCTGTATTTACCTGGTATATATACTGATGTCAATAGTACTCTGGGGTATATTCCGGGGTTCGGTGCTGCGTGGGCTTGGCTTGAAACTGGTACTTACTAATTGCGAGGAACAATTCTGCGAGTGCTGGTCTAAACTTATTATGTACGTATGTACTCTGCTACAGCTACCAGGACAGCAGCAGCTGCTGCACAGAGACTTCAGCAGTCAGTATCCGCTAGTATCAGTACAGAATGTGTACAGGTCAATACCGGAGGTACTGGTCTAGTCTGTGCTTATTTTTCCATACACAACCTTAATAGTGCTCAAGGGTACTCTTGATTCGCGCCACTCAGTGCGGGTAGAAGGGTAGAATCTATACTGCACGACGTGTTCAGCGAGACTGCCGCGTTGCAAACAGATATGTACAGCAAAATAGTCTACTAATCAGAATACTGCATATCTGACACCACTGCCGCGGGAGTCGTTGGGGTTTGTTGTGAGGGTGGCTATGTACAGTCCTTATACTGCTCACCATCCTCGTCCGCAACATGAATATATGGCAAGAGTGGTCTTCTCGCTCTAAATACGTACTGGATACATACTGGGACGTTACACCCGAACCAAATATTATCGTACGAGTACGAGTAATCCCTAGGGCGCAAGGCTTTACCACGCGGCCAACGTGAGCCACCGCGGTGGAGGCTCACAGGTCGCTTGACAAGAATCTACAAGGCAATATGCTATAGGGTCCCTGAGGCATGTTGATACGACAGCTATTAACAAACCTACCTGACATCGCCCGATGCTGCGGCAGATGCCGTCACGTCGATATACGCGCTGGCTCGAGACAGTCGTTCGATGCGGTCAGCACCCACCACAGCTGCCTAGGTGCTGCACTATACTATCGCATGATGCGTACTGCGCGCCAACAGAAGCTGCACTGCATTTACACCATAAGATCATTGATACAGAAGGTAACACACAGTTAATTACCTGGTGTCGCCGGATTCTGATGCAGCTATACTTGCTGGCTCACGACGGCCGTACGATGCCGTCAGCGAGCACCACAGTCGCCCGTGTAGAGTCACGCGGGGGCCGACCAGCGCCACGGAAGTCGTGGGGACGCGGTCGCTCAAGGGTAGAGTCGCCGTTCTCATGGATAGGGCGGGGTCGCCCTATCGCCTTGTTTGGCGTCAAAAAAGCGTGAACAAATATGGCGTACACTACTTCTACGTACCCGTATATATTCTTTGTCGACGCCCGGACCGTGGCCAGAAAGATATGTTTGTTATCGGGGGCAGTCGGTTACCGGGTATGGTATGGCTATAAAATACCTGCAGTTGTATATATAATTCCTGACGGGCGCCGGCTGTACCGGGCCCGCCAACCACCGGCACAGCTTCCGTTGTGGAGTAGGCGATACACTTCTAATTACCTGGTCTCGTCGGATTCTGGGGCAGATGCTGTCACGTCGATATGCTTGCTGGCTCGCGACGGGCGTTTAATGCCATCAGCGCGCAGCACCGCCGCCGAGGTGGTGCTTTATACTATCCCATGATGCGCACTGCGCGTTAACAGAACCTACATTGCATTACACTATAGGATCACTGATGCAGTAGGTAAGACACCGTTAGTTACCTGGTATCGCCTGATTCTGAGGCAGTTGCACTTGCTGACTCCCAACGGCGGCACAAGGCCGTCGGCGAGCAGCACAGTCGCCCGTGTGGAGTCACACAGCGCGCGGCCGCCGCCGCGAAAATCGTGGAATGCGGTCGTTTAAGGGTGGAGTCTCCCCTCGCACGCGTAGGGTGGAGTCGCCCTATCGCCTCGTTTGGCGCCAAAAAGGCCTGGACAAACATGACGGTAGACTACTATTACGTACCAGTATCCTCTCGCATGATGCGTACTGCGCGCCAGCAGAAACGACATTGCGTTACATTAGAGGATCACTGATTCAGTAGGTAAGATACAGTTAATTACCTGGTGTCGCTTGATTCTGAGGCAGTTGCATTTGATGGCTCGCGACGGCCGCACGAGGCCGTCACCGAGCAGCACAGCCGCCCGTATGGAGTCACACGCGGGACGACCGCCGCCCCTAAAATCGTGGTATGCGGTCATTCAAGGGCGGAGTCGCCCTTCGCACGCATAGGGTGGAGTCGCCCTAACGCCTTGTTTGGCACCAAAAAGGCCTGAACAAATATGACAGAACACTACCGTTTCGTACCCGTATATAATATTTGTCGACGTCTAGACCATGATGCAGACAGATACAGATGTTTGTTTTCGGGGGCAGTTGGTCACCGGGTATAGATAACTATATATACCCACTGTTCTAGATATGTTTACTAGCGTGCACCGGCTGTAGCGGGCCGCCAGCGAACGGCACAGCCGCCGTTGTGGAGTCTCAAAACGGCACTATACATCCTATCGTCCCGTTTGGCGCCAAGTACCAGAGCCTCAAATGGCATTGTACTTGTAATAATATCTATAAGATGCCTGGTCCCGGGTGCAGATAAATACACTTTCCGTGATTCCTGGGGCGGTTGGGTCTCGGGACGCAGATATGTAATCACAAGGACAAATTAAATCGGCGCAGGATCCGCCGACGGTAGCTCCGGTTTGCCAACGGTTCCTTTGTAAGTCAATCTAGGTGGCTGCTCTGTCCATGCTACCCTCCCCCGCCGCCCCCCTGGTCTGTTTTCGTGAAACAAAAATGAAGCAAATTGAGTGTAGATGTGTGAGTTGTCCTCTCTGCTTATAACCGAGAGGAGACAATCACCTGAGGGGGGGGGGGGGGGTGGCATAACTACTTATTGTTGGTAACGCATGCGATGCGTTACGAATTGAACAGAAAAGCGAGAAAGCTAACGTGATGCTTCGTGATACCACTACCCGGTCACTTTTCCTCTTTCCAGAATATGTATGGTTATGGGAGGCGATACCCTTCCGCCGAGACACAGGCGAGAAGCGTCGCATGGCGTGAGCTCGTACGTCCCTCCGGATACGCACATTTAGGACAGGATAGGACCCGATACGAAGGAGGCATACAAGCGTAGGAGGTACGAGTGGGGAGGGGCTCGAATCTGCCATGCCCCCCCACCCCGCCCCGCCGGTCAAAACCCGACGTGCTCCGTCCCGGCATTGTAGGGATGCGAGGGTCAATGGTTATATGGCTACGGCAAAGCATGAAATGAGTACACCCCCCCGCCCCGTCATAATCTATCCTTTGATTCCCTCTCTCTCGTTGGGCATAGGCTGCTCGATTGAGTAAAACACACCAACAGCGGCGTTACGTGGACGGGGACCGGGAAGCGGGGGGGCGAACATTACACTGTACTACACATATGATCCCTGAGGCAGATGGTGTAGATATGTATACATCTTGGTGCCGTATGATCTATGATGCAAATACAGAAGGTACCTATACATGTCCGGGCGCCCGACGGCTGTACCGTACCGCGAGCGACCAATCACCGCTTATAAACCGCAACCGGGGCAGACGTCACCTCGGAGTGACGGAGAACGGGGCCGTTCAAGGGTGGAGTCACCCTCGTTCTGCCTCGAATTTTCCCCTCGAAGAAGAAACGAAACAAGAAGAAGGCATACGTAAACATACATATACATATTAAATTCTTATGTTGGGGCCATCTTGTTGGACGTATATTGGCAGAAACACTAAACGAGACCCACCACACAAAGCAAAACACACCATACATATTAATCTCTCCACTGATGTGTGTCGGTTTCATCGTGGCACCAGCTGCGAGAAACGTTTACGATTGTGACGCCAACGAGGATAGACACCACTGCGAAATCGCGGGTGCTCGAGGGTCGAGGTTCCCTCCTTCTATAGTGCATGGTTTGGGTCGATTGAGGCAAACACAGGAGAGAAAACGTAGCGCACAACTACTGTTTGTTTCATTCTGAGCGTCCCATTTCATGCGCACCGCGGCGGCTGATGTCGTTAGATCCTCGTTAGCAACTGATATTTCGTTGTTGCTCTGTCTTACATCGACGCGGAACGACGTTAATGTTCAGGTTTAGCGAAAGCTCCGCGCTGAAGACAGCTCTTTTGTGCTCTCAAGTTAGGAGCCGTTGCGCTGTTCAAGTTCTTGTCGCCTCTTACGTGGCCAACTGCACGAGTACCTGGGTGCCCCCTTCTGCATATGACTGAAACGAGACAGTCGACTTGTGTGGGCACGTGAGTACCCAATTTGTCCGAAAAATTGACAGTACGAAAGGAACAAAATAGAAAGAAAGAGATAGAGAACACAAACAAACAAAGAGGCGTTTTCATATGGGATACCGAAGCCGTGTATATCGTACGTACTGCCTGGTGACGCAACTATCGTACTACTTCCCCTTGTTCCCAAGTGAGTATTGTGCGGGGAGGTAATTACCATGCTCCTGGACACACCAACCCTCAACGACGGCCGTGGGCTCGTTCGTCCCGCCTGGTAACCACATTTGGGACAGGGCAGTAACCAACCCAAAGGTAACCATCACAATCGTTGGTTGCACGAGTGGAGGCACGACGCTGCCACGCCGCTTCACCCCGTCTTACTTTTTTGTTCTGTTTGTTCTCTGTTTTTGCGCAGAGAGATCTCGTGTAGAGAACACGTCACTATCGACATTGCCGGGGCACGGGGGGATGGAGGGGTACCCACCCTCCTTCCGCCCCCATCCCTCACCCCTCCCCCACACTTGGACCACGATGTCCACCCCCCCC
>JAYJMJ010275578.1:0-12312 GCA_036873875.1 Laminaria ephemera
GATACCGGCACATTGACTGCGCGGCGATTTACGGAAACGAATCAGATATCGGACGCGCCTTCAACGATTCCTTTGCTGGTGAACTCAGTCGTGATGATGTCTGGATCACCTCCAAGCTTTGGAATGACAGTCATCGGGCCCAGCACGTTCGACCAGCTTTGGAGAAAACTCTTGCGGATTTGAAGCTGGAAACACTTGATCTCTATTTGATTCATTGGCCGGTAGCGATCAAGAACGGAAAGATGCTTCCCGATTGTGGTGAAGACTTCGTCCCAATTGAAGAGATTCCAATCATGGAGACTTGGCAGGCGATGGAAAAATGCGTTGAGGCTGGTTTGGTAAAGCAAATTGGTGTTTCGAATTTCAGCCAGCGGCGACTGCAAGATATTCTTGACAACGGTTCCATTTGTCCAGTCGCCAATCAAGTTGAATGCCATCCGTATTTGCCGCAAGAAGAATTGCTTGAGTTTTGCCAAGCCAATGAGATTCAACTCGTCGCTTATTCGCCGCTTGGATCGGGAGATCGCCCTGAGCGCATGCGAGCTGAAGATGATCCGAGCTTGTTCTCATCAGAAGCCGCACAAGCCATTGCTGATGCGAAAGGAGTTTCAGTCGGGCAAGTTTTGCTGGCTTGGTCGGCCAACCGCAACGTGGTCGCGATTCCCAAATCAACCAACCGTCAGCGCCTGACAGATAATTTGGCTGCGGGCGAGATCGAGCTAACCGCGGACGAAATGAGCGAGATCGATGGTATTGGAATTTCTCATCGTTACGTACACGGGAAGTTTTTTGAGTTGGCTGGCAGCCCGTACCGAGCCGATGACATCTGGGCGTAACGCTATAGCACTTTGGAGCAAAGAGAATCTGGATCTAACGAGTAGCGAAAGTCGTCAAGACTTTCGATGATTTTGGTGATCGCCAAAACTCTTGACCAGTTCCGGTACTTTTAGCATCGGCGGTAGTGTGCGATTCGACGCTCATTATTGTGGGCATCGTCCTCACCGGCATCGACTTAGATTGCATCTTTCAATTTCATCGCAGCGGGCTGAAAATCAGCCATCTCTCGCAACAATTGTCGCCATTGGTGTGGACGACCTGGCGTTAGGCGACCAAGAATTCTTTGCTGGCTGCCACCGGTCAAGTTTGGAAGATTTCCAGGCATTTGATCAACATGCATCAGGCCAAGAATCGCCGTCAACACGGCGTCAAATTCTAAGCCATCACGATCCGCAATCTCTGTCTTGATAAATTCGTGCGGCAGTCCAATTTCAGACTCTGGAAAAGCGTTCTGCAACTTAGTCAGAAAAACGCTTTCGAACGCGGGCTTGGTGGACAAAAGCACTTTTCCAATTTTGGAAAAGTCAGGTTCAATTTGACGGGCCGCATTGGAGCGGCGTTTGGCGTTAACGTGTTGCAGTTTTTGGGCGATCCGCTCTTGATCAAGTTCATATTGCAATCTCAATGATTCCAAGCCTTCAGAGACCTGCGTTTTACAATCACTGATAATCCATTCAAGCGCCGTACTGATGACGTTCTCAAACGGAACGGTGACACTAGAGGAGTTCTGTGAAAACTCAATGGCTTCTTCGACAAGCTGACGGATCAGTGCAGGTGATTCTGAATCATCGAGTCCTTCGCTTGAGCCACTGGTAGTTGAATTGTCCACGAGCTTAGAGCCGTGCAAACGTTTGATTTGCTTCCATCGGCTCAACAGTTTTGGATTGTGAACTCCAGCCAACAACAGTGAGTTTAGTTGGTGAGACAAAACGACTTGGCGAGGCATTCGCCCAACAAGAGCTTCGATAAATTTGATGCCAACACTTCGCACCGTCTCAATTGGTGGAATGGTCGCATCGAGCCCGTCAGACGGAGGCAGCAAGTAACCTTCAAAGGACGAGCCAAGAATCATTGCGGCGTTGACGCTGGTTGCAGTGTGTCGATTCCTGTCGCTCATCAAAATCCATGACGGCAATCCGCTTAATGGTCCGCCACGACCTCTTACTGCGACATCTTGAGCGGGGAATGAATCGATCACCGTCGCACCGCTGATTTCAGCTAGTCGACTGGCATCGCAAAGACCTGAGTAGTAGTTGGAATCGAAATCTTGGAACCACAACCCTGGGTCAGTAACCGCGACCGCCAAAACTCGATCAACGTACTTTCCAGCCTTCCGTTTTAGCTGGTCAAAAACGGTTGCCTGAAGATCAGCTAGATCGGCGGCGCATTGCACCGCGTCTTTGTGCTCCACCTGAGGATTAGAGGTTAATGCAAGGCAACTGTGTTTCAGACTGTCACTAACTTTTTCGGTGATGCCAGTGGCGTACTCAACACGCATGAATTTGCCGTGCCCCTCAGCGACGATCAACGCGCCGGCCAGACGCTCAAATTTGGCGTCTACATCCAATCCGACCATCAACCGTTTGGTTCTTCCGGTGAGAGCTCGATCGATCCTTCCCCCAGCATCTTCAACTGAGTTACGTCCTAAAATCTTTCGAAATGGGAAAACCATGATTGGACGCAACGCAGGCGATGGAGAGTTGGATGTTCAAAAAGCGGGCTTCGACTGGTTTTAGCCACGCAAAACAGTAGAAGAACAGCCATTTTGTGTCTATTGATTTATCCGCTCAGATTGCTGGCTAGCGAAATTAGTTTCCCTATTTCCTATCCCCTTGGGTGGAAAAATGAACAGTTCTCAATAAAACTATTGGGGAAGGAACGACCTACCGAAAATTCTCGGACCAAATGGAAAACGTTTCGAAGCTCTCATCTTAGGTTAGCTATGCCACGAAAAAGAAAGAGTCGCGAGAGCAAAAGCTTCGTAGGAAGCATTTTTGTTGGCTGCTTCACGGCTGTTAAAGATGCATTTTTGCATTTGAGAGACGGATGCGTTCAGATTCTCGAATTCTTTGGAATCTTCCGAGTACCGACTCACGATAGGAAAGACCGGGCGGCAAGAGCTGAAAATCGTAGAGCGGAAGCCAAATTAAAGAGCACCGCAGCTGATCGGAATCGCCAAGAGGCCGAAATGCGAGCGATCGAGAAACGACAATTGAAAAAAGACAAAAGCGGCGTATTACATGAGAACATTCGTCGCACCGTCCAAAGCGTCAACAAGGGCCCCTCAGTGAGTCATTTGTCACGGATGCATGAGAAAGCTCGTGCAGAGAAAAAGCTTGAGTCTCGACAGAATGAAGAAGCCGCGGCTCATCAAATCAGGACCGCGAGCGAAGCTGACACTACAGAAGTTCGTCAGAATTCTTAATTGCCCCGTTGGCCGATTGAGCTAGACGCGGCCTATTAAGTCGTGAGGCGCGTCGCTGAAAGCGGGAATACGCAAAAACCTGCGCTAAGCAGAATGCGTCTCGCCATCCAAACTTCGATCCCACCAAGATCTGAATTATCAAACGTCCCAGTCGTGTCTGGCAACTACTAAGCCGCTCCATTGCGAGCGGGGCGATTGCCCAGTCGTTCGTACTTCAGTGTCATAGTTAGCAGCTTGGCTTTTGTCTTATTGGCAAGATCGCCATGTTTTCTTTGGGATGGCGAAGCTCCTGCTGAGCCAGCGGTCAATTGAAGTAGCTAATCGGATTCGATTAAATGCGAACGATTCCACGTTGGAAATTCCAAGATTGTTGGACGTTTTCAAATGCTGGCTCAGCAGAAGCTTCGCCGCTTCGCCCTCCCACCGCGCTAACTGTCGGCTGGTTCGTCAGCCCAAACTCAACCGTCAGCCCAGCCTCAACCTTGCGTGCTTTGCTGGTTCTCATTGCCTGCCCGCAAACGCATTGAATCTTAGGTTCGATTCCATAGAATGAAGACTTACTTGATCATCCCGAACTAGACGCAATCCATGCCTGACTCGGCCACGCCACCCACTGCTCCCGTTGCCATCGTCATGGGCAGCCAGTCAGACTGGGACACAATGAAAGCGGCTCGCGACATCCTCAAAGAACTGGGGATCGATAGCAATTGCCAAGTCGTCTCGGCTCACCGCACACCTGAGTGGATGGTCGAGTTTGCAAAAACAGCAGTCGCCAAAGGGTATCAAGTCATTATTGCGGGTGCCGGTGGCGCGGCACATCTACCTGGCATGATCGCTTCCATGACCCCACTGCCAGTGCTAGGCGTTCCGGTCAAAAGCCGAGCCCTCAACGGCCTGGATTCACTGCTGTCGATTGCTCAAATGCCCGGAGGCGTCCCGGTGGGAACATTGGCAATTGGCGAGTCCGGTGCGAAGAACGCTGGGCTGCTCGCTGCGAGAATTCTAGGAGTCAGTGACTCCTCAATTCGCAGTAGCGTCGAATCACATATGAAATCACAAACGGAAACAGTGTTGGAGAACCGTCAGCTCTAATGTCGGACGAAAATTTAAAATCGCAACCGCTCGAAAAAGGGCAACTCATTGGCTTGCTTGGAGGCGGCCAGTTGGGAATGTACTTTACGCAATCAGCACAGAAACTCGGCTATCGAGTTTGCTGCTTCTGCCAATCGCCCCAAGAACCCGCTGCGCGGTTTGCAGACGAAACCGTGATTGCTCCGTTTGACGACATCGATGCGATCCGCAAATTTGTCGAACAGTGCGATTTCGCAACTTACGAATTTGAGTCAATTCCACCAGCCACACTCGAAGCAGTCGCTCGATCTGCAGAGCTGCGGCCGTCGCTGGACATTATCCAAACGACTCAGAACCGAGCCAAAGAAAAAGCTTTTCTGAAATCCAACGAGATTCCAACCGCCAGATTTGCAATCGTCGATTCTCGAGAAGACCTCGAAGCGGCTGTTGCTGAATTGGCAGGCGATACCGTTTTGAAAACGGCCAGCGGTGGCTACGACGGGAAAGGCCAATGGTCGCTGACGCCTGAAAGCGACCTCGATGCAATTTGGGCTGCTACCAAAGGTCGCTCATGTACTTTGGAAGCTCGCATTGATTTGGATTTCGAATGCTCGATGATTGTCGCAGGCGACGTGGCTGGAAATCGGTCTGTCATCGGCCCCATTCAAAATTTGCATCGAAATCACATTCTCGACTTGTCCTATGTTGACCATGACATAGACAGTGAAACCGTTGAGCAAACGACCCGCATCGCCGAAAGAATCGCCGATCACTTCGGCCTTGTCGGTACGATCTGCGTAGAATTCTTCATCAGCAAGTCCGGTGAAGTGCTCGTCAATGAGATTGCCCCTCGGCCTCATAATTCAGGCCACCTAACCATCGACGCCTTCACCGTTTCCCAATTTGACTTGCAAGCCCAAGCCGTTGCTGGACTGGAGATCGAGTCACCCGCGGAGATACGTCCCGCAGCGATGGTGAATCTACTGGGCGACCTTTGGTCCAACCGAGACCCAAATTTCGATCTCGCCGAGCAAGCCATCAAACGCTCGACCTCCAGCGTTCACGTACGGCTGTATGGTAAGCCGATGGCGAGACCTGGCAGAAAGATGGGCCACGTGACTGTCGTTGGCGAAGACCAAGCTCAGGCAATAGCCGACGCGCTGTTGTATCGAGCCCAACTGGAGTCTTCGACAGGTGAAGCCATCGAAGTCGCTGTATCCGAGCCGTCGCTCAGTTCCGGCAACACTCCAACGAACAATCAGTCAACCAAATAGAAATTTCAGCAAATCAGAATCTATCTGATTCGCATTCTTACACGGGAGAGTCTCTTGTCGCGCCCCGAAGTCCTCATGAGCCAGTCGTACGCAGTGCAAGAAAAAATCGTCTTGCCGGGCGACACCAACATGCACAACACCATGTTCGGTGGTCTGTTGATGAAGTATATCGACGAAGCCGCGGCGATCTCCGCCAGGCGACACAGCCGCTGTTCGGTTGTCACAGCGTCCAACGACGGTGTTCACTTTCATCGCCCGATAAAATACGATCACGTGGTGAAGCTGGAGTCGTTTGTGTGTTCTGTTGGCCGCACGTCGATGGAGATTTTTGTCAAAATCTCAACCGAGAGTAGTAGCGGAGAATCAGAAGTCGCGGCGATTTCTTTTCTAACTTTTGTTGCCCTTGGTTCCGATGGCCGGCCAACGGAGGTCCCGCTACCGACCCCGAAGTCGGCGGAAGAGAACATCGTGCACACGGAACGTGAAACTCGCAAAGCTGCCAGACTTAAGAAGCGAGAAGAAACAAATCAACTGATTGTTTCGCTGACCAACCTTGACCAGTAACAAACGTGATTTGAACCACAAGCTAATGGTCAACTATGAATGAACCCATCTCCTTGCACGACTTTCTCGATTTTCATTATGGTGAAAATGGTGATCAAGAACTTCGGAATCGGCTAGCCCAAGAAGTTGGTAGCGACAGCGACCTAGAAGCGAAGTCGGGAGCAACCAAGGAGACCTTGCTCCATGTCGCGGCGCGGCGACGTCGGCTGGGAGCGGTGCAGATTCTGTTGCAATCCGGCGTGCATATCGATGCTGTAAACGGTCACGGCAAAACCGCTTACGCTCATAGTGTCAGACGCTCTTTCGAAGAAGTTGCCCAGCATCTGGCAGAGCAGGGGGCAGACCAAACGCTTAGCATGGCAGATCAGTTTGCCGTCGCGATTGTTGATGGCAAACTCGATGAGGCGAAATCAATTCTTGCCGAACATCCGAACGTCGCCAAGACAGGCAATCCCGACGAAGATCGTTTGCTGGCGGATATTGCTGGTCGGTCAGACCTCGAGCCAGTGAAATTATTGATCGCTGCTGGAGCTGACCTGACAGCACGCGCGCTCGACGACGGAACCGCGTTGCACCAAGCCGCTTGGTTTGGCCAGCCCGCCAATGCTCGCGTGCTAATCGATGCCGGCGCACCACTTGATTGGTTTGAAACTTGCCACGGCACATCGCCACTTCACTGGGCTGTTCATGGAGGTCGCTACTCGGGCGGTACCGAAGAACGACAAGACGTTTACATCGAGCTGGTTGAGATGCTGTTGGCTGCGGGATCAAGTTTGTACTTTCCTGGCCGCCCGGCAAGCGACGACTATAAAAATCGTTTACTCAATGACGCAACTGACCGGATCAAACCGTTGATTGAAGCCGCAATTGCGGCAGAGGAAAAGCAATGATGTTTTGCCTAAACGCGGTTGCAAGGCCACAGTCCAACAATGTGGAGCACGGTGTCGTTAGTGAATCGCACATCGCAGCATGGATTACTGCTGAAACCGAAGCCGAAGCGTTCGCCATTGCGACACGAGACATCGCCAAAAGCAAATGGGACTTAATCGAGTTCGATGGAATCTGTTCTTGCGATGACAACACTTACGACGCTGACAATGAATGCCGTGAGTACTACGAACTGGCCAAGACTGACCCGACGGTCTACGTGTACCATAACTGCCCGATGTATCCGGTCTACTATTTCGAGCTGCGAATCAAACAACTCGAATCAGTTGGCGAACTTGAAGCCGACGATCCTGGCAGAGGCCACCTTGGCGAAGACAGCACAGACTTAGCTGGGCTTGAGAAAATCGAAACAGTATCGTTGGGCGAAGAGAGCTTGATTGACGAAACGCCCCCAGCCAATCAAGCCTGCAAGAGTCATCGTGGCGACGACGACACTACAAACTTTGGTGACGGACACGACAGCGACACGAACGACAGCGAATCAACCGAAGCTCGTGCCTGGATTCTCAACGAAACGGTATGCGAAGAACACGACGTCTTCGAGTCTGACTTTTGGTCCGGCAAAAGGCTGGAACGGGCTCTCGCCATCGTGACCCACACGATCGTTGGGAATGGCTACTCAGTCGTCGGAGTGTCAAAGCAGTGTCCTGTCAGTCCGATCGAACTTGGCTCGGACGAGAAGTACTACGATGCCGCCGAAGAGGACGGGCTCTGCGTCATGGTCGTTCACGACTTAGACTCGGGCGAGTCCTCATAGAGAGGCCTCAGCACGCGTTCTTGCCTTGCCTGGCAAACGACAGCAGGCAAAGAAAAAACCCGCTGGTCAGGAAACCTGAAGCCAACGGGCATTTGAAGTAGCGGTGAAGGGATTCGAACCCCTGACACGCGGATTATGATTCCGCTGCTCTAACCAACTGAGCTACACCGCCATGATCGATCTCGTTTCCCAAAACTCCCGACAGGAGATTCATTAAATTCGAGACATGAGAAAGTACCGAATGAGCATCGGAATGACAACCGCTATCGCGGGCGTGGTTCGCAATTAATTCGGTTTATTCCAGCTAAGTCGAGTTTGTGGACAGCAGAAACCCCGTAATCAGGCCTTAAACAATCCCTCGGCGACAATCACTCTACGAAAACAAACATTAAGACCGTCGATTCAAGTCCCAATCGATGTCTGCGATTCAGCAATGAAGGCAACTTTGTTTGCCGATTTACAGCGTTTGCCGGCACGCCAATTAGGCCGGATGAACGAAACTAAGATGCATCTCGCAATGTTGGACGTTTAGCTTGTCAACTTGTTCACGTGTTGCTTTACCAAAAACAGGATGGACGGGAAGCGGACCCTTTGAGTTGTAATGTTCAACGGACTCTTTCAAATGAGCGATCGCTTGAGGGACATCGACTTCGCCTTGTACCCAAAAAAACTCCTCCGCTTTTTTGGGCAAGTTAAATCCCGGAGTAACCGGGCCATTCAAAATACTCCCCTTCATCAATGGCATCATCATTCGCATGTACCAAGGTAGCTTGGGCCCAATCGTTTTACCCGACGCCATATCATGCGTTCGAGCCAGATGCTCAATGATCTGACCAAACGTATGCTTGCCTGTCGTCCGGACTTCGCCTTGAGCCAGTCGCTCAACATCAGCGACCGCGTCATTAAGTGAGCTGAAAGTCAAGCTGCGTCGTTCGGGTGTGTCAGCCATTTCGTTCGTCCACGGGGCTCAGGGATGGTCTTTTAAGTGATGTCTTGTTGTCGGAAATCGCCAATTCCCCAGCCATTACACCAAGGTAACGTCATCCATTCAAGATGTAAGAAACCCTCTTAAGTCATTTGGGCTTGGCGACAAAGAAAAACCGATGAACATGAAAACATTTCAAGAGGCTCACAGACCCGCGAATAGGGTCTTGGCTAGCAACTACTGAGGTAACCTGTAATAATTGCCCAACCTACTCAACACTCGGAAATTCAAATCCCAAGCACCTTTTTCTTTTCTTCAATGAAGGCAAGGTGGTGCGGAATGTGGTCCGCCATTCGCTGGAGCAAAGTCTCAACGGTGAGCCACTCGCCGCTCGAGTGATGGCATTTACGGACAAGACAATCAGGCCCAAGATCGCTCAAGATATTGGCCATGTGTTTGCGAACAGACTCGATCATCAGCAATTCGGTTTCCATGCTGCGAGTGTTATAGGCAAGACCTTTGGCGAACAGATCTTGGTCGCCATCAGCAACCGAAGGCAATTCTTCTACGATCGCTCGTTTCATACGATCAACGTAAACTGGCTCGAAGTCAGCGATGTGACAAACGACTTGTCGTGTTGACCATTTGCCTTCGATTGGCGTCGCGTCCAATTGCTCTTCAGTCATGCCTTTGATGGCATCGCGAAGTAGACTCGGCCCAGCCAAATATTTTTCAATCAGCTTTTTCATGTCATCGTCTTTCAATTTTCAGGCTTCCGCAATCTAACCGAGTTCCTTGAGCACCCCGCCTGCAGACAGTTCAGGCTTACCAAACGTTTCGACTTTATGACCGAACGCGTGAGCCAGCGTCATCCACAATCGATTCAAAGGAACATTGTCCAATTCCAAGTAGCGGCCTGTTTGAAATCCGTCCGCACCGCCAACGAGAACCAATGGAATATTCTGTAACGTATGCGAGTTGCCTTTACCAAGCTCGTTGCACCAGATCACCAACGTATCATCCAAAAGCGGTCGACCTGATTCTGGATCTTTTGTGTTGGCCAACTGATCAACCAAGTAAGCGATCTGCTCAGCGTACCAAGCGTTGATCTTGACCAACTTGGCTTGAGACTCTTCTTTCAAGTCTGGATCATGCGAGAGTTCGTGATGCGATTCATTGAACCCCAGCCACTTCATACGAGTCTGGCCGACTGAATTTGAAAACTGCAACGTCGCCACGCGGTTCATGTCGTTTGCCAAACCATTAACCAACAGATCCATTTGAATCTTGGCAATCGTTGGCATATTCTCTTCTTTAACTTTCACGCCACGAGGAAAATCAGGGACGGGAACAGCAAGCTTTTGCTCTGCGGCCGATTTGAGATCAGACTCCATTTGCTTGACACAATTGACATGTTCTTCCAAAAGAGCTTCACCCGATTGGCCAACAGACTTTTGAGTCTGAACCAATTCAGATTGCACATCAGCAAGCACACTGCGGAGCAAGTCATCATTCTTATTTCGCCCGTACATTTTCGAGAACATCGTGTACGGATCATTGATCGGAGCGACCGGTTTATTCCTCCCGCGGTAACACATTCGCGTCCATGGATCAGCTCGCTCGGAAACGGCCACGCCAAACTCAAGCGAACCAAATCGAGTCTTATTGGCTTCACTCGACTGTAGAAAGTTCTTGATCTCTTGATCGATTGAAATGCCACCTGCCCAACCAGCAGGTGTATCGCTTCCGCCCTGAATGTTGCCGGGCATCAACTCAACACCCGTTAGCAAACAGCTCATTCCTCGCATGTGGCTATCGCCGTCCCCACGGACTTGATTGCAAACACCTTTGAGTACCAACATTTTGTCTTTGAACTTCGCCAGCGGCTGAAGCACCTTCTTCAACTCAAACTCTTTACCTTGAGTCTCAGGCCAAAATTCATCCGGCACTGTTCCGTTGGGAGTGAAGACGAAAACGACACGCTGCTTCTTGGATGGCTTCTGATTACCATCGACCATCGCAGCGGAAACCAAAGGGGAGCCGCCTAGCCACGGAGCCACTAAAGGAACCGCCAACGCGCCCGCGCCAATCGTCTTCATGAATCCGCGTCGTGAATTTTTGTTGTCACTCATTTTCATCACTTGCATAAAATCTTGGCTTAAACAAAACCTGTCGAAACTCGAACTACTTAACTTCGCACTATTCAACGCCGTGCCTTGCGACCAGTAATGCCATCTCCACTAACAAACACTTTACGTTGTGTCCGTTCTTCTCAAACTCCAGCAACAGGAATTCGCTTTTATCGGTTCCGTACGCAGCGAGAGGCTGTTTCGCAAAATGTTGAAACAGCTGCTCGATAAAATTGCGATGCGCTTCGCGGTTGGATACCAGGAACGCCGCCAAATCCTTCGCTCCGTTAAGTTTAACTGACTCACCTTGCGGCGTGACATAGTTCGCAGCTGCGTTGATCTTCTGATCTTTCTCAGTATCCCGAAACCTTCCCACCGCGTCATAGTTTTCAAAACTAAAGCCCAATGGGTTGATCACGCTATGGCAACCTTGACACGCAATCTCGCTCGTTTGATGTGTCACACGCTCGCGAGTTGTCATCGTTGGGTCAAAGCTCTCAGGGAGTGGTTCAACATCAATCGGTGGCGGCTTGAGAGATCTCCCCAATAGACTCTTGGCAATAAACACGCCTCGATGAATGGGAGACGTTGTTTTGTTATAGGCCAAGCCCATCATCAGATAGGGATGTGTCAGAACTCCAGATCGTCGATCAGGCTCAAACGCAACGGCTTCAAATCCATCACCGGCTGGTGCGTCGATGCCATAAAATTCAGCGATCGCTTTATCGGCAAAGATGTGATCGGCCGTAAGCAACTCCCGGAAATCCGACTTCTCTGACCAGATAATCTCATCGATCGTCAGCTCGAGCGATTTGCGTAAAGAAGAAGTGAGCCGATCATTAAAACCAGGAAATGAATCAGGGTCCTTTGACGCATGGCTCGCTCGCTCCATCTCCAGCCAATGATGAAAGAACTGTTTTAACTTGGTTTTTGTCTTGGGTGTTCCGATCAACCGCCACGCTTGATCACGAAGCTGCTTCTCCGTCTTCAGCTCGCCCGCTTTGGCAACAGCGAACAACTTCTCATCTGGGATTGAATCGTACAGACCCATCGACATTCGAGACGCGACATCGAATTGATCGGGTTGATCGCCAAAGTGATTCAGGTACAGAAACTGTGGCGATTTCAAAGTTAACAACACAACGCGACGAACCGCAATCATCGGACTCTCAGCTAATTCGAATTGCCGATCCACAAAAGTCTGAATTTGAGATTCAGAAAGCGGTCGACGAAACGCGCGTCCGGCAAACTCGACGCAGAAACTACGGAAACGAGACTTTTCATTTTCCGCACGTTGCTCCTCGGTCAGTTTCCCTTCAGCCTTCTTTTTCTTGCGATCAAAACCCGTCATTTCGTCGAGACGATGCTCAACAAACTCGAGT
>JAYJMJ010275585.1:0-12311 GCA_036873875.1 Laminaria ephemera
CTACACCGGCGGACAGGCCTACGCCACCCCCTACCACCCCCCCCCGCAACGCTACACACGGCCCCCAACCATTCCAAGTTATGGAATTGTTGGGGCAGTGCGCAGCGTTGCGGGTGATGGCGGTAGGGGGTGGAGTAGGCCTGACCGCAGGTGTAGGCGAGGCCATGTTGGAGAATGTGGAGGGGTAGGTAAGGAGGCGGGCGGTAGGGGGTGGAATAGGCCTGGCCGCAGCCGTGGGTTTGTACATTTGGGGGAAAGTGGAGGGGTATGTAAGGGCCCATTCGTGTTGGTGTCCCGGGACGGTTAGGCCGTGGAAGCGGCAGAGGGCGAGGAGGAGGGTGTTCGTTGCAATTATAAACTCGGCGGACGCGCCGGCCGTGGCGTGGGCTACGGCATCCGCGACCGTCGGGTCAGAATAGAGAGGAAAATGGCTGAACACCCGGTGTACCGCCGATGAAACATCGGCGACTTTGGGCCCACGCGTTCTCAACATTATGTAGAGGCTGGCGCGGTAGAGTGGGCGTCGTTGGCCTCAGAGGTCAAGACCGTGGCGGGTGCCGCGATTGGCCCAGTGGTTGGAGCGAATGCCTGCGTCTGAATCGTTGTGGTCGCCGCCGCCGCTGATTTCTCGTAGATGGGAGAAAGGGTTGTTGGAGGGCGTGGGAGAGTGGGGGAGCGCGAGTAAGAGGTCGTTGCTTTGTTGCAGTTGGATGAGGAGCTTCTATCGGTGGGCTACGAGGGACGTGCGTCTGTCACGCGCGGGCAAGGCCGCAGAGGAGTCCCGAGCCGTATTCCCCGGACCGCGTGGGGTGGTCGTGTCTTGCGACCACACCTCTCGATTGGCGGTTCCCTGCTCGGCACCCGGGGAACCCGCGCCTTGGTTGTGGGCTGCGGTAAGATCCAGATCACCCAAGAGAGTGTGGAGGTCTGGCGTGGCTCCCCGCGACTCATGTGTGCGGGCGGTCTGTGGGGCATACCTTGCTTCGCGAGAAGTGGGAGAGTCACTCATGTTGGAGCATTTGAGGGACGCCACGTTGGAATCAGGATGGGATGGGAGCAACGCTTGCACTGGAGTAGAGGTGGGTAGGGAAGGGTGTCAGGAGTATTGTGGAAATCTTCCTTTGGGTTGTGGTTGGAAGAAGGGGTGTAGATCCGGGCTCGGATCCCTGGAGGGTGGCTAAAATCACCAAGAAACCCGTCTAGAAATGCAAAAGAATACCTGGTAAAAACTACGGACGTACGCTAGGGGGGAGGGTGTGCGCTGCCGATTAGTGCCCGTCCAGGAAGTATTGTATGGAGGCCCGCGCCCGAGTCGCTTGAATGGTGTCGATGAAACTAAATTGGCCAGTACGTCGTCGGTATCGCACAAACTGTATGCAAGAGACCATAGTACAACATCGGTATGGGCGGTGCATGTATGGGAACGGCCATGCTCGCACCATCATAGGAAGGTGCATGGAAAGCAGGGGTCATGAAAAATAAATTGCAGCATGCCGATACTATTTTGGTTATCGAGCAAAAAATCAAAATAGTGAGGACCAATCAATTGCGCTACGTTTTCCAAGTAGAAAAAATGCGCGGGCGGCAGTCATCAAGTTTTTCTTTTGGGCAGCATGGCGGTTTGTTTTTCATTCGAACAGTATGCTGGTATGTTTTTAAAAGAAGCAAAAAAACAAGCGCGGGTGGCGGTCGTCACGTTTTTTATTTGGGCAGCATGCCGTTATGTGTTTCATTCGAGCAGCATGCCCGTATGGTTTTCAATGTATAAAACAAATGCGTTGGCGGCAGTCGTCACGTTTTGCACTAGGGCAGCATGCCGGTATGTTTTTCATTCGAGCAGCATGCCGGTATGTTTTTCAAAGTAGCAAAAAAGAAAGCACGGGCGGCGGTCGTGGCGGTTTTGGTTTGGGCAGCATGCCGGTATGTTTTTTTATACGAACAGCATGCAATATGTTTGTCAAAGTAGCAAAAACAACTGTGCGGGCGGCGGTCGTCACGTTGTGCGTTTGGGCAGCATGCTGGTATGTTCTTTATTCGAACAGCATGCCGGTATGTCTTTCAAAGTAGGAAAAACAATGCGCAGGCGGTGGGCGCCACGGTTTACATGTGGGCAGCATGCCGTTATGTTTTTCATTCGAGCAGCATGCCGGTATGTTTTTCAAAGTAGCAAAACCGATTGTGCGGGCGGCGGTCAAGGAAACGTACCAAAAAGAAAACGGGATGAAAAATAAAAACCCAAGAAATTACCAGAAATACAAAACAGGAAGAAAGGGTCAAAAACCCACACGCTGCTGCTGCAAAAGACGCATCGAATGGATGAGGTGTGACCGCATTCAACAAGCAAAGTAGGGAGCAGAGCACAGAGGTGGGGGCGGAGGGGGGTACATTAACACTGTGGGCAACGAGAACACGGAGGGGGACAAAGGTTGGGATGTCACTCGTGCGTGCTCGTACCAAGTAGGTAGAGAGTATACGCGTAGGGGAGGCCATCACTCAAGCATGTATAAATATCATATAAAAAATAGACTGTAAGCGGGCGCAAACCAGCTCGTACATCCTCGTACAAATTCGTAACAGATAGAGTATACTCGTAAGTACATCCTCCAGTAAAACTGGGAAATCATACGAGTACCCGAAAGGGAGCCCAGCACTCATGCATATGTATTAATAACATAAACCAAAATAGACTGTAAGTGGGCGCAAACCAGTTCGCACATCCTCGTACAAATCGTACGAGGTACGTAGAGAGTAGGTAGTGACACCGGTCGGAAAAGAAAGGGGGGGTGGGGGGATGGAGAAGAAAACAAAAGCACCCCTCGTATACATAGGAAATAGAGTTGAAGTGGGAGGGCACAGGCCTGCAAAAACAATCGAGTTGCTCGTGTCGCAAACTAGTTTGGGCTCAGAAGCCGTGCGCGCGCGATAAGGCGCACATCGGTGCACGACCAGTGGTGCTGTCTCTAGCGCCAGAGCATGGGGGGGTGTGCCCTTTTGTCACAGTTCTGCCGTAACACATGCCAATTGTGAAAATTGCAAGTAACTTGTGACCTTCCGTGCTGGAATATGGCGGCACTGATAGCGATACCCTCATGTATGAATACTGCGTGGATCGTGTATATTTTCACCGACCTGTACGATAGAACGCCATAAATAACAGGAATTAATTAAGTAATGAATTCAAACTGATACTGCAAGGCGTGAATTACTTTCAACAGTCATCGGTGGGAGACGATAGTACTCGTAGCGTTTGGTTGTAGAAAAAAACGCACGATGCGGAACAGAAGTTCACCAATCACACAGTGCACGATCTCCAGGACGATGTATCCGTGCCACTGTATCGACCACTACCGCGATGGCAGTCTTTTCACTCTTTTAAGGAAACGTTTTCATTGGAGTATCGAACTGTGGGTGTTTGGTGCACCGAGTAGATACCTACCTCGGTGTCTAAGACGACCAATTCAGAGCACCCGGCCCAAAAAAAACAATTTGGCAAATCGACAAAAAGACAAGCAGTACCTGGAACCAAATTTATAGGGTGTAGCAGGTATCATAAACCCACCACAACACGCAACAACACCACTACTAACCAAACGCCATGGAGTCTGTTACATACCTGGTACAGGATTAGGAGCAACGACCGATATGGTACACCAGGTATATATACATATATCTAAGTGAAAATATACAACAGCGGCTGCAAAAATCAGCAGAAATGAGTCCGAGATATAAACCATCGAACGTTAACACATCGATCGCTACACGGAGGTCTACCAGATGATGTGTACCACCGCATCGCCGAAAGGGTTTGCACGCTTGTGCTGTTGCTGTCTCTTGGGGAACAAGATAGCAAGCAAACTCCATCGAATCTCCACAACGAAAATTCTACACAAGAACGCAACAACGCAAACATTTACCAACGAACGCCCGTAGTGCCTTTTATTTCAGTAGTAGGCACTGCAGTACCGAGTAATGCATATAGCTACGCGCGTTATTATACAGGGGCAGCCTAAACCCATAGGGACCACAGTGATCCGAGATATTAAACGTCGATTGTTAACATATCCACCGTTACGCTGATGTGCACCACTACACCGACGAAAAGGTTGTTCGCAGCCCCACCCTGTTGCGGTCTCCTGAGGAACAAGGCAAGACAGTAACCCCATCCAACGTAATCGCATTGACGCATGCTAGTTAATACTGCACAAATAAATATACTTCCTGGGATTCCTCACAAGAAGACCTCCATACCTTCACCCAGAAACATACCTTCACCCAGAAGCTGACTCTGACAAAACTGGCACCCTTATCTCGACGAACAATCCCATGGCCCAAGGCATTTTACGAATGTCCGTGTACATCACAAATGGTTTTCCAACGTTATTGGGTAGCTGCTCAGTTGAGAATTCCCGTGAATCAGAAGTAGCTTGGTCAAGAAGAGGTACTGAACCCCCGATGTATCACGTACCTATATACACTACAGGCCTGCTCCTTTGTACAGGTATGTCCGTACGTCTTTCTGTGTGCCCACCTGCCTATACCTATACCACCAGCTGTGTGCCCGCATGCCTCCATCCGAGCAGAACGTCAAAACCGACGCATGCCGTGATGGGCATGCGCCACATTTTTCTGAGGCTCCTCAACTTGAGGTGCTTCACGCCTCGCCGAAAACCATTTTTGCTTTTAATTTTGAGTGAACGTGCAACCCCATGACAAATACCAGGTAAGATGGACCAGTGGTACAGCGAATAATCGGCAGAATACAAATTCTGGTGTCACACCTGCACAGTGACGACTGTGTTACCTCCGCCAAATAACATATCAAACACCCATCGGAGCACACGAAGCTCTGCCGTGACATACCCGACACCTCCTGCCACAAACCCAAGCTATAGGCACACCTCCCCTCGCTCCTCGCCCGCTTACTCGATGATCGATCGCATACCCTATAGCCTATATACGAAACGTTCAATTGCCAGCGTCGTGTAACCCCCCAACCTCCAACATTCACCGACTCTGGTAAAAATAACTCCCGATATATATCCCCTGAAGTAATACCACGAATGAAACAGAGCACTCTTGAATTGCAGGGTATTGTTCATAGAAGCTTACATCAGCTTGCATACATTACAGAGAGTGCTACCTATAAAAATCAGATATAGATACCTCGTACGGCTGGTGCTACCGTAGATGGGGGTGTTACACTAATATACTATCATTTTCACTCCCTCGTTTAGGCCACTGGGTCAAGTGACTCATTACCTCTCTCAAAAGAGGAGTTTTTCATATTTTGTTTGGCGCAGCGCGTGGCAAACAATCCCGAGGTGGTGCATATCGCGAAATCTAAAATAAAAATTCCTGGTAGCGAAGACAAAAATGTAGGGTAGTCACTCTTCAGAGTGGCTCTGATCGGCTGAAATAAAACGACCTAAAAGTCCCCCCCCCTACCGTAGCTCCAGTCGTACCACGAATGCAGCGGAGCACTGGTTCTGTACAGTGTTCTAGCAGCTTCAGTCGCTGGTTACATACACTACTACATCACTTCAGCCAGGGCTTATAACCAAAATTGTGCCAAAGGCACGAACCCGATATGCGCGAGCATCCCGACAGATGGGACGCAAGGACGATTCACATGCACGACCAATATATCGTAACGCCGTCCAGTGGAAAACCCTACAGTGTTTACCCCTGTTGGCGAAAATATTGACACGCTAGCGGCATAGACTACGCCACTAACTACGCTGACTACTCCAAGGCCGGCATCTGAGAACCGCATTATCCAACCGTATTCTTTAGGAGGAGCTACCATATGGGGCTGAACAGGTAATTCCATGAACAAACAAAAAACCGAGGTACACTTCGGGGCTCGAGGCACCCAATCTCGTCAATGATATCTGGGGCACCCCCCGCCACGGGAAGTCATAGCCTTTAGGGGCACGGCATTACCGTTCTCTAGGTTAAAGAACCAACAATTCACAGACGAAAACGAAATTCTGGCGAGACTCATACCTGCGTACAACGTTTTGTCTGTCGTATGTCCTACCCTGTAGACCACCTAGTCGCGTGTCGGAAGTAGACTGACAGGTAGTTCCTGCTAATAAACAACACACCGTATAGCTACCGTCCGCCCAGTACACCATCACAACTACCAGATATGCAATACCTAGTCAGCTCATGCTGCCGGCACAACACGACGGATGTTTACACAATCGGGAAAGCCAGGATACACGTTGCTAATCACCAGTCACGATCTACGGTAGGTCGACAAATGGCAGTCCCAGTATCCCAAAATCGCTTTGTACGTTGAATAATGCGTTGGCTATACGTATAGTTCCACACCCACAAGCCTATGTAGTCCGACAACTCTATTTTGTCTAGTGGATGACGCGTGCTCGATAGAGGCAGCACCTTTTGCCTGAGACGGTTTCTGAATGACGGGGCTCCTCAACCCAAAATCGCCGGAATCTCATTGTATTTTTTCAATAATTTTCGTTGTACACCTAGGCCATCTGACTGTTCATCGGGTAGTACTTTTAGTTTTCCCCAAATCAGTTGTGGGCGGGAGGATAGAGCTCCTCGATTGAGGAGCCCCAGACCACGAAGGGTGAACCTCTACTGTAGCACGTGTTGGGTAGGGTTATAGAGCCCGCGACTAGGTGAGGGCCCCGAAGGCCAATGCTGCCGCCTCAGGTCATTATCGTGTGCCAAAGCAAACGGATTCTTGGACGCTCTCTAGTCGCGAAAGGCGCGCTGGACTAGAGTCGATTACTCCTGCCTGCCACGTCCAACAAACGTTTGCCGGTACCCCAACGCTCTAGCCCGCTCGATTCGCACGATATTCTAGTAGATGCTCTGCAAAGAACCCAACGCGCTTGTGGCACGAGAGCTTACTGACAGCCCCAGCCCATCTGCGTCATTCCCGTTGTACACACTTACGCTTTCACGACACAAATGGCTTGATGATCCACTTGGCGCGAGAGTTTCCAGATACTCGCCCGGCGAGTCCGTACTATTATCGGTTTGCGCAATCACTCTTTCGTGGCTACATCAGCTGTATGAATCACCTTTCGAGAGCTCTATCCGACGCCCTGCCAATTCGAACCAATGTCTTAGTGCACGCGCTCGCCTTGACGACACTAATGGCGGGTGACACTCCCGGCACGAGCGCCTACTGACAGTCCCCACCCATCCGTACACATTCCATTAGAGAAAACTCACGCTTTCGTGACATTACCGGCTGGAGGAACCGTCTGGTGCAAGAGCATACTACCTGCCCCCACCCATCCGCGTCGTTCTCTTAGTGCGCACTCGCTCACGCTATCACGGCACTTCTGGCTTGGTTGACCGCCTGGGGTGAGAGCTTACTGGCAGTCCCCGACGCATGCTGCGCCGTTGTTTTCCTAAGGCTTCTCACTTGAGGAGGTCTGCACCTCATCCAAAATCTGTTTGGAGAGAATTTAAAGTTCTCCCCGATGAACAATCCCATGGCCTAGGTATACAACCAAACATGTTGCGAAACAAGAAATCAATCCCGACGATTTCGAGCTAAAGAACGCCGTCATTCACGATCCGTTTCAGCCAAAAAGGGCTATATATCTCTATCGTAACACGCACCTTCCGTTCTTTCGCGCCATTCTCATAGTGGACACCCACGCCTTCAGGGTACTGCACCTCTTGCACTCGAGGTTGGAGGGAAATTTGATAGCCCTCGCCCGTCCGCAAAAGATTCGTAGAGAGACCATACGCTTGTTTTTGGCACTAATGGCGGGAGGAACCACCGGACACTAGATCATACTGCCAGTCCCTGCCCATGTGCGTCCTTCCCTTAGTGCACACTCACTCACGCTTTCACGGCGCCAATTGCCTGATTAGACGCCTGATGGGAGATATTACTGTTAGTTCCCTCCAATCCATACTATTTCCATAGTCCACGCTCATGGTTTCAAGCCAATACTGGATTAATTTACCATACGTTTCGAGGGTAATCTGCCAGCCCCCGCCCATCCGCATCAGTCTCTCAGTCCGCACTGACGCTTTCGCGACGATAGTGACAGGGTGAACGGCCTGCCGCGAGAGCTTACTGACAGCCCCCGCCCGCGCGGCGTGATTCCCTTAGAGGTCGCTCACGCACCCCCGACAACATTAAATACATCAACCGTCTGGCGCATGCGTTTACTGACAGCCCCCATCCATCTTCAGCGTTCCTTTGGTGCATGCAAACTCACGCTTTCGCCACTATCATGGCTGGGTGAACCGTATGGTACGAGAGCTCGCTGGCCAACCCCACATATTCACACCATTCCCGTGGCGCACACTGACGCGCTCACGAAAATCATGGCAGGATATGAACCTCGTCGGAAGAGAGCTTTCTCGCAGTGGCCGTCCATCGCTTACCGGCAGCCCCCGGCCATCCGCACCAGTGTTTCCTAGTGCGCAGTTAATCTTTCACGGCATGGAGCACCGGATTAACCGCCTGGTTGAAGGTAGAGCCCATACGATTAGGAAGACGAGCGCAGGAGAACACATACATGGGCAGGGGGCGGGGGGTCAAAGTGTATGACTCGTGATTTTGTTTGATACACAAATGATACCTTGCAGAGCGCAAGGCCCATCTCCACCCGTAAGTACAAAACCCCACTTCATAGGAGACGCGCTTTACGGTAGCGGAACCATGTATTTTTTTCCGAAGCTGTTCTCTTGACGAGCCCTTTAGTTCTCCAAACGCCGATGTTGAGAAACATGAGGAGCAACCCCATATGGACTGGATGTATATCAAAGACGCGTGTTACGATAGAGGTAGCGCTTTTTGTCGTTTTTGTTTGTGAATAACGGGGCTTCTTAACCCAAAATCGTCAGGGCGTCGTTCTGGTTTTGCTATCTGAATTGTTTTGTGTGCCTAAGCCATGGGTTTGTTCATCGCGTTGCACTTTTAGTTTAACAAAATCAGTTTGTGGGTGAAAATCAGAGCTCCTCAAGTGAAGAGACTCAGAAAAAAGCTGGTGCACCTTTATCGTAGATTGTGTCCAAACATTATCGTAAAATATCAAGGCTATGCTAGCGGGGTCAATTCGAGGCCGTCAGTGTTCCGCGGCTCAGAGCCTTTCGCGACATCGGCTACCCTCCGTTTTGTTGCGAGTCTGATGTTTTTTTTGTTTTTTCGGTTTTGCGGTATGCACGGCCACGCAATTGTTTGTGACGCTGCGCCAACAGAAACAATTAAGTCCGTGTTTGGGAGAGACGTGCAGAGCCACACGCGCGAGCGACCTATACCCGACAGTGAAATTGATGCTACAACATAACATCCCTCCTACCGTACCGTAGCCTTGGTCACAACGGAAGAGGAATTCCCACGATAGACTGGTGCTACGGTTGGATGGCTGCCCCCATTTTCACTTCCTCGTTTAGGCCCCTCGGTCAAGTGACTCATTACCTCTCTCAAAATACGTTTTTGTAGGTTCTACTTGGCGCAGCGTGTAGCAACCAATCCCAAGGTGGTGGCATATCGCGACATCAACAACCAAACTAGCGAAGACTGCAACAATAAAGGGTAGTCACTCTTGAGAGCGGCTCTGATTGGCTGAAATAAAACGACCTAAAGGTGCCCTCCGTGCCGTAGCCCCAATCGATATTGGGTACTTCCTCGGTTAAGATACCCCGTGCGTCACACGTGTCAGGGCCAAACTGTGCAACCCGTTTCGTAGCATGTGTCATAAGGGTGTTCGCGAACTACGAACTTTGGTTGGGTAGGAGTTGAGAAGGAAAGCGTGTAATGATAGTATTGAAACCGTCGAACGTCACAATCCCAGGCCAACCCAGCCAACGAAATATCAGCGAAACGTTAGGTTAAGTGTTTTATTTTTGGGTAATATTTTTTAAGTTAAAACAAACATGTTTTCGAGGGTTGGTTGGTCTTGCGTTATGAACTTCGTCGGTTTCAATACTCTGTTTATACTGCAAACACCCTATAGCTCGTTCTCCTTTCCGACTTGGCCGCTGGTGCGATGTCGGGGTTTGTTATTGTCGTGTGCCCTTGACTATAGCGCGCCCGAAGCATGCATTGCGTTTGTCGACGCCTCTTCTGACTAGCCCCCGGTCAAGGCTACGGTCAAGAGGCCGTTTTTAAGGCCTCGCGGAAGTGGCTAACCTGTTTATCCGCAGGTTTAAGCTCCTGTACGTTTCGGGTTCGCGATATGCACCGCCATAGAACATTAATATGTGTTAATCGTGTCCGTTGTTGACCCAGGTGCGGAGCCGTTGGTGCGAGTAGCCTGACATCGGTAGTAAAAATGGGGGTACCCCCCCCCTACCGTGATCTTGATCTCCGCCCAAAACATGTTTTAGGAGAAACACCATCCGTAAATCACGTCCTCTAATATTTTGAGCCAGAATAATGAGCTTAACAGTTATCCGGTGCCATCGCTGCAAGCCTCTTCGAGAGAGAGCTTACATCCAACGATATCGTCACGTTTCAACATACCTTACGCTTGGTGACACCTGGTAGTACTTGCCCAGCCGAAGTCTCCGGCGTAACCAGGTAATCGGGCATTAGGGACAGCATTACTGGAACAAAAACAACACCATGGAAGAACTGTCGAGGAATACGGCGGGGGGGGCAGGCAACGGCGATGAGCAAGGGAAGGAACGAAACGGATGAGGGAATGGGCGAAACGGATAGGGATAGTGGTGATGATGCATAGCACTAACTCCACTAGAACCCAAAGTCACGTGCCTATTTTTGAGGAGCACGCTGTGAGTCATTCGTACTATTCTCCAGCGCGCACGCTCGAAAGTATTACACATGAAAGTTTGCGAGATTCGAACTCATGGCGTAGCTCTGTTTGATATACAGCACTGCCTACCAGACAAGATAGTCACTAATGGCCACGTTACTCTGTGGTCTAGTTCGTGGTGCTGTACAACCAACACATAGCACCTACCAGGTAACATATATGAAGCTCCTGAAGTGAGAATCTCTGTATGTTCAGCCAAGAAACTGTTTTGCACCGGTCTTACGGCAGGGGGGCGACCCCCATCTTCACGGCGTTTAGGCCACTCGGGCGAGTGACTCATTATTTCTCTCCAAACAGGAATTTTTGCTTAGTTGGCGCAGCGCAAGTGCCAAGAATCCCAAGGCAGTGCATACCGCAAAATCAAAAGGCACAAAAACCTGGAAGACCGCACACGAATAGGGGGTGGTCACTCTTCCGAGTTGTTCCGGACGGGTGAAAAAAAACAACTAAATACGTATGCCCCCCCATACCGTAGCATCAGCCTTTGCAGACATATCGTAAGTTCGATGACTAGAAACATCTCGGAAAACCAGTCGGTAGACACAAAGACTGCGGTATGGGGAGCACCTAAATTGTTATTTTCGTCCGGAACCCAGCGCCCCTCGCGAGCACACCTAATCAAGCCTTATCCAAACGTCGTCATATCTCGAGATTTGCGCCGCCACGATAGAACTGATTGTCACGCTTGATGCGTGCTACGATACAGGTAGCACTTATTGGCCGAAACGTTTTCTGATATGAATATGACGGGGCTCCTTAACCCAAAATCGTCGGAATTTCCGTATTTGTTTTGCAATATATTTCATTATACATCTAGGCCATAGGATAGTTCAGGGGGAGCACTGTAATTGATCTGCAGATTAGTTTATGGGCGATGTATGGAGCTCCTCATGTGAGGACCCTCTGAAAAAAATGGTCCACTTCCACCGTAGCAAGCGTCCGGTGTCAGCAACGGATACATGGCCACTCGCGTTTGTAGCCGAAACCGGGTGGTGAAAATGGAGGTACCTCCTTTACCGTGTAGCTTGGACCAAGGTTATGTCGTGCGAGAACACAAAAGGACGTGACTCCGACTTCTCTCATCCCAAAGCTGAATATGACTACATACAGTAGGAAAAATTAGGCAGAACACCCGGAACATCAACACCAACACCAACGCCATCAACACTGTCACCACCGAAATAAACAGCAACAGCAACAGCAACATTAACAGCAACATTAACAATAACAACAACAACGAAATAACATCAACAACAACAACAACAACAACGCTATAACCACCAACACAACCACCACCTACACTAACAGCAACGCATCACTCACCCCAAAGCTTATGATGACTAGGAACATCTTGAAAAATACTCTGAAGATGACGTTGTTAGCGAAGGCGAGAGGCATGATGCCTAGGAACGTCGTTGCCGCCCCCACCATGACAGAGGGACCGATCTCCCCGAGCGTGTCGGCTATTCGTGCATCCTTGGGGGTGCTGGGGTCCTGGTTGGTTCCCAAGCGGGGGTTCGGATG
>JAYJMJ010275604.1:0-12304 GCA_036873875.1 Laminaria ephemera
CGTCTTTGACGGCTAGGTATACTGAGCCCCTCTGGGGCAGACTCAAGCCCCTGCGCTCCGCGTAGGGATTTTTTAGTAATGTCCGGTTTCTCCCATTTAGAAATGTCCTTTTTGCGTGCTCCACCTATTGTTTATACCCATTGGGTTAAACATTGGAGCCAGGACATTGAGCAACGAGGAACTTCTTACTATGACGACCAAAGAGTATGATCGGGTTAAGGTTATCGAGCAAGTCGTTGAACGTCGACTAACTGCTGTAGCAGCGGCTCAGCAACTACAACTTACCAGCCGCCACATTGGCAAATACCGCGATGACGGACCACAGGGCCTGGTATCTAAACAACGCGGCAGGCGTAGTAATCGATCACACACAGAAAGCTTCAAACAACGTGTACTTAAGATATATCTGGACAATTACGCCGACTTTGGGCCAACACTCGCCGCTGAGAAGCTACAGGAACGCCATAGCTGCGTTGTTTGTGTAGAAACGCCGCCAATGGCTAATCGATGCCGGTATTTGGCAAAGCCGTCGTATGCAGCGCCAGCGTGTCTATCAGCCACGATATCGGCGAGACTGCTTTGGCGAACTGATTCAGATCGATGGCTCTCATCACGCGTGGTTTGAAGATCGAGGTCCTAAGTGCTGCTTATTGGTTTACATCGACGATGCTACAAGTCGTGTGGTTGAACTCAGGTTCTGTCCATCAGAATCAACGCTAGATTACATGCACTCGACACGCCGTTATATTGAGCGTTATGGGAAGCCCGTGGCTTTCTACAGCGATAAACACACTGTGTTTAGAGTGAATAATCGTGATGCAAAAAAAGGCACTGGTCTGACTCAGTTTGGCCGTGCGTTAAATGAGCATTTGCGAAGGAGAAACAGAAAACAGAAGGGCTAAAGCGAGCTAGCAGTACACCGACACGACGAGGCCAAAAACAGATTTACAACGAATCCCACAGCACCACCAACCCAGCGTTACTATAGTTATTGTAAATAAGACAGGACATTTCTAATTTGCAGAATATGAGGACATTTCTAAATAGCTTTGACAAAAAAAAACACCAGTTTTTTTAAGTGACTGCCCGCTTTCGGCCAACACCGGTCATTCGTGTATAGCAGTTTAAGTGGCATTTAACTCGAAAGTGACAAACCGTTTTCCACATGCTCCAGCTGTTCGTGGTGCCGGAAGTAACGGCCAACGCAGCTCATTGGAAATGATTAACAGGATTTGGCCGAATTCGATATTGCCGGTAATTTCAGCCTACTGAACTAAGAAATCTTTGAGTTGAGTGGTAATATCGAGGCTTCTTACTTGAAAGGGGTTCGTTGTGAAGCTTGTTTGGTTTGAAGTATGCGGGTTTAAAAGGTTTGGATCGATTTCAAAGCTACATGTTGACGGCAAACTCATTGCGATAGTCGGCCCTAATGAAGGTGGAAAAACCTCGCTGCTCCAAGCCTTCCAACATTTAAATAATACGAATGCTGTTGTCAGTCATGGCCCTAGTCAGCAAACGACACGTGGGAAAGAAATCGACGAGCGACATAACGTCTTCGAGGCAACGTTTCTCATTGACGATGATGACAGGGAGGCTCTCACAGAAATTCCCGAGGCCAAAAATGTTCGTTGGTTTTCTGTGGCAAAGAAAGCCAAAGGTGAGACACATTATATTGGGATGAAACCGTCCCCGAAACGCAATCTTGCCTCGAGATCGGTTGCACTTTCCGCCCTACAAGCCTGTAAAGATTCGCTTGAAAAGGCACAAACAATTTCTGAGGATGAACAAGTCCCCGGAGTTAGTACCGATATTCTTCACGAGATATTGTTGTCCGATGTGGAAACATTTGATCAAAAAAAGCTGTCTGAAATAATCACCATCGCAAAAAATATAGAATCACATTGCGTGGAGTTCGGAATACAAGATTGTATGGAATTACCCAAAATCCTAGTTGAATTGTCGGAAACAGAGTCTGCCGTTCACCCCGAAGAACGTGCAAGAAATGAGTTATACAAACGAGTACCCAAGTTTCTCAGATTTACAGATTCTGATCGGTTGTTAGAGTCAGAGTATGATTTAAACTCTTTCTATCGAACTCCACAAGGTCAGAACAAATCAAATCCACAGATACCGAAAGCAATGCAGAATATTGCCGATGCCGCGGGTTTAAATGTAAAGCAGCTTTTTGATGCGAGATTAGCAAATGATGAAGGAAAAATAGAATCCATTCTGAATTCATGTAATGCCTGTTTGCTAAAGATTTTGAGTGACACTTGGAGTCAATCAAGCGTTACTGTAAGAGTCCGCATGAATAACCTGAGACTCCATATATTAGTCGGAGCTGCTGATTCAGAGTTTGTCCAAATAGCAGAGAGAAGTGATGGCCTTCGTCAATTCGTTGCTCTACTAATGTTTCTTTACACGCAACCTGCCTTATCAGTGAAGCCAATATTGCTCATCGATGAGGTTGAAAGGCATCTTCACTATGATGCACAAGCGGATATTGTACAGATGCTGGCAAGACAGAAACTCGCCTCGAAAGTGATATACACCACTCACTCGATTGGGTGTCTACCTGAAGATCTAGGTGTCGGGATCAAGTTAGTCGAACAGATTGAAGACGAACTAAGCATAGTAAACAACTGGTTCTGGCATTCCGACAGACCAGGGTTTTCGAGTTTGCTTTTCGGAATGGGCGCGAGTTCGCTGGCCTTTATCCCCGTAAGGTTTGCTGTCATTGTCGAAGGTACAGCAGATGTGTTACTTCTACCCACATTGATTAGACAGGCAATTGAAGCTACCCATTTGGGGTTTCAAGTCGCTCCAGGCCTATCGATTGCGACGCCGGAGCAGTTATGTGTCATTGATTCAGAATCTCCCAGAACTATCTATCTTACAGACGGTGATGCCGCGGGCGTGAGCATCAGAAGAAAAATCTTATCATCTGGGATTCCGGGGGAGCGGATTATGTCTTTACCTATAGTAGACGGCGGTGAAACAGTAATTGAGGACTTCGTTTCTGACGATGCGTATGTGGCTGCTGTTAATAGAGAATTACATCGTTCTCATGGTGACACTTACTCGGTTATACCAGATGATGTGAAGCCACCCAATAGACCGCTGGCACTGCGCACTTGGTGTCGCGAAAAGAAAATTGCAGAACCCGCAAAAAGAGCTGTTTGCTACCAGATATTGGAGAACGTACATGAGGTTCAGGTCATGCGGGAGTCGTGTCGTAGTGACCTTCGCCGACTTTATGAGCAGATCAGAAGTTGCCTTCAATTAGGATAAGCACCTCGAACTATTCAGCGTAGCTAACTACGTTAGGTATTTCTAAGGGCACTCTTCAGTCTGTTGTAATCCGGCGGGACTCGGCCAACACCGGCCATAGCTTGAGATTCTCGAATTTCCGGTTACAATAATTCTAGAGGCTAGCGATTTGTCTCGAGTAGAATCCAATGAGTAAACAGGCGGCAGTGATGTTTAGAGCTAAGAGTTTGTTAGTAGGTGCGGCAGCAGTGATGTTACTGGTTGCATGTGGTGGAGGGAGTAGTGATGAGTTTGGGCCAGAGTGTGGTGCAAATGCTAGTTGTGCCCCACCTCAATTTGAAGTTAATTCAAGCTCCCTACATGCATCTACTAATACTGCAAGTGGTCAGTCATTCGAGGAGGGGCAAGTAAAAATCATTAACGACAGTGAAACCTATCGATCAGACCTTGTGAAGTATAGCAATGAGAATTCTTTTCCGATCAACTTTGAGTTGAATCAAATACTACTTGTCGATATGGGGCAGAGGTCTAGTTCAGGCTATTACATAGACGTGACTTCTGTTGCATCCACGAGTGACTCGATCAATGTAGAAATATCATATATTGCACCACCAAATGATGGTACATGCGGGGTCGATGATGCCCTCACCAATCCATACCTATTCCTGTTGATAGAGTCTATATTGCCAGTGAATGTAATTACGGAGGACGTATTTGAGTGTCGACCTATGGGAATAAGTAGCTAAAATAAATATTGTCATTCAAATCTCTGTACATTTTCGCTAGTTCCAGGCCAACAGCTAGAGCATCTCTGTGACGGTCGCTGATCGGCCAAAAGCGGACATTTTCATTGCTAATGAAATGACTTTATAAATCGGTTAAAAATTGCGCACCACACAGACTGTCACTTCAAAATCGCTTAACTATTTCGGCTCGTTTTATTTATAGGTTCGCGTGATTTACCTGCCCTTTCCATGGTACTGGTACTTAAAACTCCATTCGCGAGAATCCAGCATGGCATGAAGGTCAATACGACTTGCGTTGTCCAGATGTGGAGTGACGTCGATCCACGTTCTTATGGATTCCGGGACTTTATTCCAGCAAACGTACGTCAATACCTGATACATATCGCCGTCGAAGTAAATTGCAGTCTTATCAAGTAATTTCTCCGGATCAACTACAATGTTAAGTGTTTCGGATGTCAGATTGGCCCACTCCAGAACCTCATTATCTTCTACAGTGTCAATAAACGTTTTTGCGCTGCTGTAGCCAACCTCAAGTCTCGACACAATGTCGATCGCTGTTCTGATTTGATCTGGTTTTGACAGAGACTTGAAGATCTTTTTGAAAGTGTTCGGATGAGTGGAATAGAGGAATAAGTAGTCGAGCAGTAACTTGTCCTGTACCTTTCCTTCGTGGTTCGAGTACCAGGTGATTGCTGCCGTCGCTTCCGTGTGTAACCAGGAAGTGAAGGTTTGCTCTGTCAAATTTCTGCAGTTTGTGAGTTTATTTTGTGTTATCCATGCCATGGCGTCGCGATGTCCGACTTCATACAGTGCACTCTCGAAAATAAGTCCGTACTCGTATCCGTAGAGCAGCATATAGGGTTCGAAGTTCTCATCGGTCAGGTACTCCAGCATTTGCTTGGGGTTTAGCTTAAACCAGTGACGGAGCACCTCAGCAAGAGCAGCAACTTTTACGCGTTGATTGTCGAGCTTTTTCAGCCATTCGAACGCGGCTATTGGATCCTGAGTTGCCAGTTGCTCGGCGTAACTGCGATCGTTGTTGGCTTGCAGCCATTCCTGTTCAGAAGGTTCAGCAGATAACGGATGCTCTGGATATCGGATTTCTAAACCACTACCGCAGTAACTGTTTGGGTCGTGCACCGGTATTCTTGACGTAGCTGTCGCTGGCTTACCTGCCACGCCGCCAATCATAACAATCGTAATCATTAATAGTGTTTTGCCTGACAACGATTGGCGCTTTTCTTTGCTACCCACAAATTACCCCTGTAACCGGCATTGCCCGGAACTTCCTTAATGACACTCCTACCATAGCAGTTGTATACCATTCAGTGACTGCAATCACCGAACAGCTTGCAAGTGCTGACGTTACGCGTATCAGAATTCGATCTCATATTGCTGATACTGAAATAAATCAATGTCAGCTAAGGGCACGATCCGGCTGTAGGCTATAATTGCAGTTGAGTGGTTGCCAGGGTATTTTCTAGCCAGCTTCCATAGGTCGCTTCCCGGCCAAAACCGGCCGCTCGTCTAACCGTGAATATATATTGTACCAAAGGGGGAATGTATACCGTGTTGATCGATATTAAACCGATTGGTGGGTATTTTGAAATCGATCACGACGGATATATCCAAAACAGTTGCCACAAAGATAATATCCCTACCTTATGGATGAAACCTATAAAGGAAGTAGTCACGTTCTACAGCTCGTACCACAAAGAGAACCTTACATCAGTCTACATCCGTGGTTCTGTTCCCAGGGGAACAATGGTGGATTCAGTTTCTGACATTGATAGTTTTTGCCTCACTAAAACAGACAAATATGATGAAAACCCTAAGTCTATTGAGGAATTTCAATCTGATCTTGCAAAGAGGTATAGCTTTGTTAATGGTGTAGAAATAGACTCGTACTCAAGTGAGAATGCTCTTGAGATGAAGACGATTAGATTTCTGATAAAAACACAATCATTGTGCATTTTTGGAAGGGATGTTTCAGCCGATATAGAGCCCATGTCAATATCGGTCGAGTCGCTGAGTACGTGTTTATATTTGGCAGAGATAAACGCCGATTTTTTGGCGGAGTGCAAAGCATCAGATTCGATAGAAGACGCCATGGACTTATGTTCTTGGATATTTAAAATGTCTCTTCGTGCTGCATTTGAGATTGTTATGCTAAGGGAGAATAAATATACTCGCGATATCTATTTTTGTTGGAAGAGTTACTCCAACTACTATCCAGACCATAGCGACTTGTTAGCGCAAGCACTGCGTAAAGTAGTCAACCCAGTCTCTGAAATAAACGAGATTAGAAGCTTGTGGGAAAGAATATTCAGTGTGTTAAGCGAGCATATGCATAATAAAGAACAGTTGATCAGTGTTAAGCCCTGCTAAGTCTTCAATTTCATATTTCTTCAATGTCTGCAAAGGCAACGATCCGGCTATTCGCTTATACTAATCTGACCGGAAGCAAACGGCATAGTTGCGTGTACACTGAAAACTCCCGAAAACGGTAGGAGTTAGACTACTGCCTTACATCTTCCGAGCTATCGCCCATTAGATATCGGGGTCCTGTACCCAAGCTTGAAGCAAGGTCATCTGGGTTGTACAAACGACAGGTTTTCAAAGACAAACATCCACAACCAATACATCCGCTGAGATTTTCGCGCAGCTTTGTAAGATTCACAATACGTTGGTCAATTTCGTCTGCAAACTGTTTACTCAACCGCGCCCAGTCCTTCTTCGTTGGTGATCTGCTGTTGGGCAAAGCACTTAGTGCATCGTGTATCTCATGAAGTGAGAATCCCAAATTCTGGGAAATCTTTATAAACGATAATCGACGAATGTCACCACGACGGTATTGACGTTGACCACCTGCATTGCGGATAGGTGTTATAAATCCCTCTGTTTCATAGAATCGTATTGCGGTAATCGCTATACCCGTGCGCGATGACACCGTGCCAATCGATAGAAAACTATTGGAATTACTTTTCTTATTCACTTTCGAACAACCTGACAATATTACTTGACCTCTACCTTACTAGAGGTATTAGTATTTGCCCAGTAGTATATTACTTCCTATCAACCGGCAACGGGATACTGATCACAATCGGTACACGAGAGCGTTATGTTAATCCGAGGCGTCAGTTTTCTGTTTTGGTGGAAAAATCAAAAACGAAATACCGCCTCATCCGCTTCGAAACATAATACTTCGACTGAGCAGAAAAAAATAATTCCACCAGCTATAAAAAATAAAAACGAACATAGAAATCGGGAATTGGCGGCATCCAAACGAGAATCAGTAAAAAGAATTCCGCGAGATATAGCTGCGCGTTACGGACTAACCCGGCATATTGATAAATAAAATCTAGAGGGATGATCGATGCCCCGAAAGTTCGGCGAATGGCAGCAAAGGGCACGATCCAGCTGTAGGTTATAACTACGGTTGAGTGGTTGCCGGAGTATTTCTTGTTTCCATGAGTGACCTCACGTACGAAAAGCTTGGTGAGATCTGAGGCCTAGACCAGACGAACCAACAATGATATTAGGCAATCAAATAACAGCCCTAAACTAAGATTTGACCATCAGCGTATACCTGTTTCCACGAAATAATGTCGTATGACTCCCGCAATCCTGTTGGCCAAAATGGGTCCGTCCGCACTAGCTGTTCGACGTGCGAACTATCAGGTGCTTCTACGATCCACAGACCATCTCTTCCTTTGCCTTCAGAGTCGGTGAGTGGACCTGCTGCACAGACTCCACTACTACTCAAAAAGGCAAGGTGTTCCTTCATGAATTGTTGCCTTATCCCAGGGTCTGCATCGCTCGCATCTTTAAATATAACCACAAATTTCATTGATGTTATTCTCAGTGATATGTAAGAGGTTATTATTACACGGCGCATCCAAATTATAGCTCGCAAAAATACAGGATAACTCTGCAGATATGCAGGACTTTAATTGGAACGATCTAAAATATTTGTTGGCTCTTCATAGGACGGGGAAATTAGCAGAAGCTGCTCGTAACACCGGCGTGGATGAGACGACAGTAGCAAGGCGAATCAAGCGGTTGGAATCAACGCTGGGTTCGGCGTTGCTCATCAAGCACGGTTTAGGACGGTATGAGTTAACAGATGCAGCATCATCAATTATCCCAAATATCGAACAAATGGAGACGGAGGATCATAATATCCGCGAGCGGCTAGGACAATATCTGAATATGGTTGTTGGAACCGTCCGAATTAGTTCTGTTCCGTTTATTACAAATCAAATCTTAATCCCTAGCCTAAAAATACTAAACTCAAAGAATCCAGAGCTAGCGATACAACTAATACCTGATTCGAGAAATCTTGATCTTGTTAAAAGAGAGGCAGATTTAGCTGTGCGCTTTTCACGCCCATCCGAAGGTGGCTTGAACATAAAAACGAAAAAATTAGGGGATATGTCTTTTGGTATTTTTTGTTCATCTAAAATACCAATAAAAAAGGAGCAAGCTCTTGAATGGGTAGGTTATGAAGAGTCACATGCATCTCTCCCTCAGTCACAATGGATTGAAAAACTTCGAACGCGAAGTGGCCAATGTTCAAGCATTATCCGTCTCGCTGATCTTGACTCAGTTTATAGCGCGGTTCTTTGTGGATATGGAATGTCGATTCTTCCCAAACGTCCGTGTCTTAAAGATGAACGTCTACGACAGGTAAATATTGATGAGAGAGGGTTGGATATGACAAGAGCTGTTTGGCTTTTATTTCATGCAAACGATACAGGGCGGACTTCACTTACTGAGGCAAAATCATGGCTGAGCGACCTAGTATGGACGTAAGCAGGCTATACTTTACAACTGCATTCGGCCAAACCCAGACATTTGACTAATCTTTATATTCGAATTTTAACTTGCTAACTACTTGAGGATTCTAATGCCTGTCGTAACCATACAACAATCAACTGGAAGGACAAAAGAACAGCGTCAGTTGTTGATCAAGTTAATAACCGAGGCTTTTGGATCAGCCTACGGTACTGGACGGTCATATATCTAAATTATGAAAATCACAAGATCTACACCGATTGAGACCGATTTAGGAATATTGACTGGTAGAGATTGTATCTATCTGGATAAAATATCTATTCCCAGGACCGATATACTCGTCATAAGTGGTGGGTTGAATGGCCAGTTGTGTTCTCGATCACCGAGCGAAAAAGAGATTTCGTATTCTCTAAAATTTACTGGGGTACTGGCGTTAAAAATCACGGAGTTAGAGAGCTCTGTCGCAAAATTCAAATCCTCGTTTGACGAGATGGAGAGCTCACCTTGGCTAGCTGAAGTTTCCAAAGGAGATAAGTTTACAGAGAAGCACAAGCACTACCTAGTGCAGACTTATGATGATGTTATCGAAGTTATTTGTAAAAACTATGTGTTGAATATCGAAACCAATCTGAATTAAAGGCAGAGCGCGTAATCTGTTTTTCGACAAAGCTAAATGTCAGCTATGGGCACGATGCGGATATTCGCTTTATACTAATCTGACCGGAAGAAAACGGCTAAAACCGGTATTAGCGAGTTTGTTATTAAGTGTCGGTTTTCTTCAATTCCATTGCCTCTGCTTTTCGATTGCATCTATAAGCTTCGCAGGCGCTCGTGCCCCACGCTCGCTGTTGGACATAGCGACTACACCATTACCAGTTTGCGCATTAAAAACAAAATAAGATCGAAAGCCGTTGTTGTTTCCGTTGTGAGAGATTACATTTTTATTTTTTAAAAAAAAACCCAAGCCGGATCTAGCAACAACGCGGGAAATCATGAGACTTGATAACTTCAATGGAAGAATTGATGTAGGTGAACCCTGCATCGAGTTAAATATATCGATGAGCAAAGTTGCCAGATCTCCGGGAGTTGTCCAGAGCCCCGCTGCAGCTTTCTCAGGATGCCTCATGTAATTGCCTCGAATTGGGTTTCCCTTTTTGTCATGAGCACAGGAAAAGTCTTTGAGATCTTTCAGTGCAGGGTAGTAGTAGCATGAGGACGTCATATTTAGAGGTTCAAATATCGTCTTCGATATAAAGTCTTCATATTGAGAGTCAGTGACGTCTTCAATCAGCGCTTGGAGAATAGTGGTGCCCCCACCAGAGTAATTGTACCTTTCGCCAGGTGGAGACTTAGCTACCACTTTTGGCGAGTTAGCAGAACTACTGCCGTTTAGAATTTCAATAGTTCCGGGTAGAGGGACAGTTTGACCGTAACCTTCGAATCCGCTGACCGTCGTCCCACCGGAATGCGAGAGTAGGTGTTTTACAGTTACCTTGTCTGCGAAACTCCCCCTCAGCTGCCATCGAGTTATATATTTATTAACAGGTTCATCTAAAGATATGGCGTCACAATCTACCAGGGATAGAATTGCTACTGTATTTACTGTTTTCGATATTGATGCAGCTTGAAATTTGGTATGCGGTGCCACAGGCGTCGAAACACTGGAGTTCATAAACCCGAAAACCTCTTGATTCACGAGCTGCCCGTGGCTAATCGTTGCAGTGCTAGCACCTACTGCCTTGGTTTGCTTGAATAGGTCATCGAGTGCTCTGCGTTCGCTCTGTTCTAATTCATTCACGATGCGTAGATTCTGTTATGGGCTACTGAAATATGATTGAAAGGTTACCATGGTTTTTAATCCACCACTGTCGCTCGCCTTAAAGAATCTCTAGGGGTCAGGTCAGTTTTACAACATTCAAATCTTACTGCGTAGGGATGTATGCATTAGTACTTTGAAAAACTAACTGACCCCTAATGCAAGTCAATATTTGTGTACGCCACTTGAAACCTTTTACGTCATGACGTAAAATTGCCATTTATGTTATCGTACCGTAGTGAGTTTGCAATGATGAATCTTCTCTTTTCTGTCCGTTTGAACCAGCCAGCCAAACATAAAGCTATCATTGCATTACTTGGTTTGACAGCTGCCTTAACAACCACCACCACGACTGCGCAGGATGCGCCTGTAATTATTAATCAGGAAACCGGTGCACAGGTCAATCTTGTTCGCCCCTACTGGAAAGCTAACGTAGATATCGCCAACCGAAGAGTGCAGTGCGATCATTTCATGTTTGATCAGGAAACTGCCGTTTATGAAAAGAGGGACGGAGGAGGGCATCCGGCCAGCCCACCATGGAGGAGTCATAGCGAGTATTTCCACAATCCACTGTTTGAGGGTGGGGGCTTTGGCACTGTTGATCACGCCTTTCTGGCCAGCTATCGGGCCAACACCTGGTGGGTGGAGGATGGGTTGTATACCGGCATGGCGCCGTTGAATGGGTTCGTTGAGTTGGTTACCTATAACACCCCAAGTAACGTCGCCGAAAACAATGCAGTGCGGGTATGGCATGTGCAGCAGGATACCGACCCTTTTTATTATGTGTGTTATGACCTTGATGATGCGCCGTTCGAACCGACTGGCTCTGCAGAAATTGGTAACACAGAATTGCTTCCAGAACAGAACTTCACCTTTCAACTGCCGCGAGCAGGTACGCTCGTTACTGCAGCACCTGAAATAGTGCGAAGAGATACAGGTGAAGTTGTTGAATTTGTACGCGCAGAGTTTGACTACAACGGAGACCTAAAGGGGAAAAGTTTGAACTGCGGTACTTTCCTATGGGACGATCAATGGGGTTATATCGCGGCATTTAGAGGTGGTGGCAGCGCTGCGACTTATGGGTTTGACTACGCCTACACGGGTGGTGTTGAAGTATCACACACATTTGCATGGGATGATGCCGGATACCTGCCTTCTGGATCTGCGGTAGTTGATTTTTTGCATCAGACGACTGGAGATGCAAGCTTCATTGAGGTAGTGGAGTATGGTTATAAGATCTGGTGGGACAGCGCTAATGTGTTCGAAGGGTGCAGGCTAGCTGATTCGCCCTGGGTAGAAGCTCAGGGACCGTTCGTGCCCAATCGAATACTATTGACAGCGCAAGGCAGTTGCGACTACAGCACCGCAGACCAGTATGACGGTTGGGGATGGAATGAAGCAACACAGGAAGGATGCCCGCCTGAGGATAATGCTGATGACACAGACGCAAACGGCAGCGGGGAGAACTCTGTGGATAGCGACGGCCAGACTGATACTCCTGTAACCGAGGACTCAACAGATACTCCTGGTACTGAGGGCTCAACAGATACTCCTGGTACTGAGGGCTCAACAGATACCACCGGCGATGATGGAAATGATGTAAGCGTCAGCCTAACCACCTCTTGCACAGAAGCGCCATCTGTCTAATCTAGTCTGTCCAATAGAAGGGATAGAA
>JAYJMJ010275614.1:0-12304 GCA_036873875.1 Laminaria ephemera
TAGGGCTGTAATCATTACCTTCACCATGAACATATTTTAATCCATTCAAATGCTCTTCTGTTAAATTGAATTTGTATTTTTCTATTTGTTTTTTTAGAAAATCTTTTTCATTATTAAAAGATAAAAAGTAATTTAATTTATCTTTATTTTTTCCATATTTCCAAGGTTTTTCTAAATCGTGAAGATAAAGAACAAGCAAAGCGTCAGATAAAGAAAATGGGAATTTTCGCAGTGTTGAAAAATTGTTATATATCTGTACTGATATATTCATTGTTTCTTCTATATGAGAAATATAACCGCCTTCCCAAGCTTGATGTTTTATATTTGAGCCTTTTGCAATTTCAAAAATATCTTTATTGTCGTCATATATATTTATGCATGATTGACGATTTGGTTCTTCTATCAAGTTAATTAATTCTTTTAAATTATAATATTTCACTTATTTTCTCCTAATTAAAAGCGTATAAATTATACATTAAAAATTAGATTTAATCAATAATAAATATTAATAAAGTTAAGAGATTATATAACAAGGATCTTCATCTGTATTTAGACTAATATTGCCTTCTAAGTCATAAATAAGATCAACAGAAGAAACATAAAAACATTTGTTTTCTTGAGTTGTTGAAGTAATTGTTTTTTCAAGGATTTCAATTAACTCAATAACAGTTAATGGTTTTTTGTTCTTTTTAAATATATTTTCACTTGTAAATTTGAAAAAAATTGCCTGATATATATTATCTTTATTTTGTTCATAAAATCGAAATATCTCAGAAGATACTTCTGTTATCTTAAAAACTTCTTTCGGACTAAAGTAATAAACATTTAAATTCTGATTTTTTTCTGGTACTTTTTTTAATTGCTCTAATAAATTCAATTTAATCACCTATTTTTATTTTATTTCAATAATATAACAATCATCTGGTGAACCAAATGTATGATATGTATCTTTGTTTACTGAGACAATATTAAACTCTTTGCCAGATAGAGCTGTTGTTGCACTATATTTGATATCTTTTATATCATCTCTAATATTTACCTCAATAGCTTCAATAAGTTCTTTTACAGAGCTTATAATATCTATTTCAAGATTTTCTAATTCTTCATCTTCAAGAACTTCAAGTTTTACACCTTTTGCTTCTTGGAAATAATTAGCATAATCTTCATCAAAATCTGAATTTCTTAAAGATATAACTTGGCAAAATGAATTATTATTTTTAAATATTTTAGAGCTAACAATATCAACACTTCGAATATTACCTACCACAGTAGACATTTTTAAAAAGATTCCTAAATTTTGTTCTTTTTTTGGTATTTCTTTTAATTTTTCTAGTAAATTCATTTTTTTTCCTCAAAGAATATAAGTAAATATTATCTCAAAAATAACTAAATTAGTCAAGTTTTAAAATAATAAATTAACATTTTTTGCATTTTTTTTCTTTTCATAATCAACCAATTGACCTTTATTATTAATTGATAAAAAACAACAAGAAGAATATAATTTGAATATTTTATTTCTACTTTTTTTAACTCGTGATTTTACCGTTGAATAATTTAAACCATTTTTTTTAGCATATTCTTTTTGACTAATGCCGTGAATTTCAATATCACTAATCATTTTGGCTTCTGCTATTGGTAACTCTTTTATAAAAGGTTCTATACAATGCAATAATTCATTAAATGAATCCTCATTATTTAGTTCTATTTCAATTTTATCATATTCCAAAGTAGACTGCTTTTTATTTTTCCGATAAAAATCAGATATGGAATTATTAACAACTTGAAATATCCAAGGTTTAAGTTTATTGTAATCTTTAACCTTGTGTATATTTTGATATATTTTTATCAATGATTCTTGAAGTATATCCTCAACATCATTTTTATTGGAAACTTTTTTATGCAAAAAAGCTTTAACAATATCTTTATGTTCTTTCCAAGCTATATTAAATTCCATATCTTAATTCCTTAACAGCAAGCGCAACAAATATATTCTTTTTGTTTAGAAGTGCAACATGACATATTTTCAGAAGAACAACACTGTTCAATATTTGAAGAGCAGCAGTTTTTCATTTCTTCGCAACAATTAATACCTTTGTTGTTTTCTGTATTTTTATCTTTAATCATAATAAATCTCCTTTTTTAGTTTATTTTTTTTGACTATACTTATAAGACGCAAAAAAAAAATAAAAGACGAAAATTATTTATTATTTTTGTGAAAAAATATTATTTTTGTGAAAAAATATTATTTTTAATTTCTTGTATTTAACATCATAGTTTCTAAAACATAATTAATATTACATTTTTCTAAAAGTTTTATTAATAAATTATTTCTATCAAAAAATTTCTCCATATTTTTTGATTTTTCTTCCTCTGTTAGTGGTTCAACTATGTAAATATATGAATTACCTATTGTTTTTTTGTAATTTGATATATAATCATCATAAATAAAAATATCTAAATTTTTATCTTTATGAACATTGTCTTCATAATCATTAAAATTAAAACAACCATCGCCTGTGTTTTGGAAAAATGTTAGTTCTTGTTTGCTTGCTTCTAATAAATCATTAAGTTTAATATTTCTTGTTTTGGTTATTTTAATATTTTGACAACCACACTCAGAACAGAAGTTATGATTATCTTCAACATCTTTTTTTATGCAAGAAATATTTTGACAAGATTTTATACTTTCGTTAATTTTTTTATCTTTTAAATTAAACTTTAATACAGGTGTTTCATTCATAATATCAACCTTTTTTTGATAATTTTAATAATTATATTTATTTTTGGTTAAATTGTCAATGTTTTTTTCAAAATTATAATTATTTGTAATTATTAAAAATATAACAATAATTAAGGATGTATAACAAATAATTTGTAAAAAAACATCGCACTTTCATTATTTTTATTGACTATAATTTCATAATAGTGTAGTATTTTGCTATAAATTACAAAAAAACTAAATAATTTAATGTTTTTTTTACAATAATAAGAAGGTTGTCAAATTGAGTAAAATAACCCAAAACGAAGTAAGTAAATTATTTTCATTAACAAGTAAATTTTCTTCTGATATATTATCTTTAGATAATACATCAGATATTTGGTGGCATTTAGCAAACAATATTATTAATGAATTTGGTTTTGAAGATTTGGTTATTTATGAATTAAATAAAGAAAAAAAAATACTTATTCAAGTGGCAGCCTTTGGAGATAAAAATACTGGAAATAATACTGTTTTTAATCCTATATCAATTCCTTTAGGAAGTGGTATTGTAGGTAAATGTGCATTAGAAAAGAAAGCTTTAATTGTTAATGATACTAAAAAAAATAAAGATTACATAAAAGATGAAGTCGAAAGAGCCTCTGAAATGGCTGTTCCTATTATAGTTGACGGTGAGTTATATGGTGTTATTGATTCAGAAGATCATAAGAAGTCATTTTATAATGAAACTCACTTAAAATCATTATTAGTTATTTCGGAAATATGTGGAACAAAAATTTCTCAAATTAATGCAATGAATGAATTAAAAAAAACAATAGAAGAAAATAAATATACAAATAGAGTACAAGCAGCTCTTATTGAAATATCAGAAACAGTATATGAATCAGATCTCAATGTTGATTTTTACAAAAAATTACATAGGAGTATTAGAAAATTAACTTTTGCTAGAAATTTTTATGTGGCTTTTTTAGAAGAAGATACAAATAAGATAAATTTTAAATACTATGTTGATGAATTAGACGGTGGAGAACATGAAGATAGATTAATGGGTCAAGAAGATAGTCCTAGTATTACAGAATATATGTTAAAAAAAGGCGAAACAGTTTTATTATATAAAGAAGATATAGCCAAATTAATAGGTTCTGGTGAACCTATGATTTATGGGTATGTTCCCAAAGCTTGGATTGGTATACCATTTAAAGCAAGAGATAAAAGAGGTATAGTTGTAGTACAAAGTTATACTGATGATTTTATTTTGAGTGAAAAAGAAAAGCAATTACTATCTTTTGTTGCGAAACATATTTCAAATGCAATAGAAAGAAAAGAAGCAAATGATAGATTAACATTTTTAGCTTTACATGATTCACTAACCAAATTACCAAATAGAACTTTATTTCAAGAAAAAGTGGAAGAAAATATTTTAAAAGTTGAAAAAAATCGCTCAAAGGGTGCAACAATTTTATATATGGATTTGGATCTATTTAAAGATGTAAATGATACGTATGGTCATAAAATTGGTGATGAAATATTAATAGAATCAGCAAAAATAATAAAAGATTGTATAAGAACTACTGATACATTATGTAGGTTGGGTGGTGATGAATTTGCGATATTGTTAGAAGACAATAATGAAGAAATATGCGCTTATAGAGTTTCAGAAAAAATAATAGCGGCATTTAAAGAGCCAATAAAATCAAATAGTTTTTATATTAATATGTCTGTAAGTATAGGTATTGCAATATATAAAGAAGGCAAAGAAACGACAGAATCTTTAATGTCAAAAGCAGATAATGCTATGTATCAATCAAAATTAAAAGGGCGTTCTCAGTATAGCTTACATTGTGTTAAAGAAGGTAATAATTTCCCTGTATCTAAGCTTGAATGTGATTTTTTAGAATCATTAAAAAATAATGAATTATTTTGTGTTTATCAACCATTATTAAATTTGAATAGTAAAAAAAAAATGTCAGCAGAAGTTCTTATTAGATGGCAACATAAAACAATGGGGTTAATACCACCAATTCATTTCATACCAGTACTTGAAAAATCTGGACTAATAATAGAATTAGATATGTATGTATTGAATTCAGCTATATCCACATTAATAAGATTGAAAGATAAATTGCCAAAAAACTTTAAATTAAATATAAATGTTTCTACGGCTGGATTTTCAAGTGAACGCTTGATTAGTTTTTTAGAAGAACAAATTGAAAAAAATCCATTTTTAATTAACAAACTATGTATAGAAATTACAGAAGAAAGTTTAATAAGTAATACAGATATGGTAAATAAACATACAGAAGTATTAAAAAGAATAGGTGTTGCAATTGCAATTGATGACTTTGGTACAGGGTATTCTTCATTAAATTATTTAAATAAATTTAATTTTGATTGTTTAAAAATAGATAAAAGTTTTATTGATGAAGCAGAAACAGATAATAAGAAGAAAGTTATATTAAAATCAATTGTAGAGTTAGCAAAAGCTTTGGAAATGAAGGTTACAGCTGAAGGTATTGAAAATGAAAAGCAATTAAAATTAATTGAAAGTATGGGGTGTGATTTAGGTCAAGGTTATTTTATTGCTAGACCAAATAATGAAAAAATATTACTTGAAAATATATTTATAAATAAATAAAAAGGTTGTTTATGTTTAAATATTTTAAAAATAAAAAACTAAAAAAAGAAAAAAAATTAAAAGAAGATCTAAGAAAAAAAGAAAATATGTTTTATGATATTTTGTCAAAAGTATATCAAAAAGACTATTGTGAGTGTTGTTTAACCAAAAAAGATTATACAGTTCCTGTTTCTTCTGCTTTTGGTGCATTTACTTGTACTTTATCTTGTATGGATTGCTATAATTTAAAAGATAAAAGTTTCGTTTCAGTGAATGAATTTATAACTATTTTTAGTGTCGTTTCATTATATGCTTTTTTAAATATAAAAAAATCTCGCATGTGGTATGATATAGATCAATTAAAAAGAACTTATTTTTTAGATTTTAATGCTTTTGATATTTTTGTTGAAAATAAAAATAAAAGAATTAAATTTATTGAAGCATTAATTTTAATGGAAGATTTAAAAGAAATTAAAATAGAAGAAATAAGAAATTTTATAAAAGAAAATGAAGAAAATATAGATAAAACTCATTTTTTTGATAATGAGTTTGGTATTGGTTTTGAGTTTGTAAACAAAGATGAAAAAATAAGTTATATATCAACTAAAATTTATTATAAAATAGAAGATAAATATTTTAAATTTTAATATATTTCTTTTTTTGTAATATATTTTAACAATTCTTCATTTAATGTTTTATTATTTAATTTTGTATTTTTTTCGTTAAGAATGCTTTTTAAAACATTTTTCGTTTCATTTTTATCTGAATATGAGTTTGTATATTGACATAACAACTCCAAAAAAGTATTACAAGATTCACTTTCGCTTTCATCTTTAGGTAAGCCATTATGTTGTTTGATTTCTTCAAAAGCAACAAGAGCAATATTTGATATAGCATGTTTTTTGTCCATTGTTTTACCTCTATTTCTATTTTATTTTATTATACCAAATATTTTTTGTTTTTTAAAGTATTTAATTAATATAATTATCAAGTAATGAAAAATGTTTTTTCAAAAATCGTCTATTATATAATGTTGTTCTTTTACCCAAAAGTGATTCTTGATATTCTTGTAATAATTTTTTTTCTACAAGAAACTCTTTAAAAAAGAAAGAAGAAATATTTTCTTTTTTTGATAATAAAAAATATAACTCCTCTTCATTTTTATCATAGAATTTTTCTAACATCGTTATAAAAAGGGGTATTGTTGTTGTTAATTCTGTTACTGTAAAAGAAAATTGATCTTGCATTGCATGATCTATATTTGTTAATATTTTAGTTTCAGCAATATTAACTGATAATACATTAATATAGAATTTTTTTAATAAACTCTCATTTTTTAAATTTTTCCCATTATAATAGTCAAGCATGAAATGTGTTAAATTATTTAAATCCAATAATTCATTAAATTTTTTCATTTTAATTATAGGATCATTACTAAAATCTTTTAATAAATAAAAATAAAAATTAACAAGTGCTTCACATTTATCATCAAAAATAGTAAAATCATTTCGATCTGAGTAACACTTTCTAATAATATAATCAGAGAGTGCATTAATATCATTACTTTCAAAAATATCATTGATATCTTCAATTTCAATAATTCCACTTTCAATAATTTTTTCAAAAATATTAATAGATTCATCTTCATTTTTTAATAATAAAACAGAAGAATCAACAAGATCTTCCCATTTTTCTTTATTGTATTTTTTTGCTATTAAATTTAATGATTCTGAATGATTTTTTATTTCGTTATTGCTTTTTCTTTGATTTTTTGCTTCTTTTTTCAAATCTTTTAATTTGATATATTTCATAATAATCTCCATTTTAAATATATGTATTAAGTCGTTTTTTTTCTGGATAGCGCAAGAACCAACCGACTTGTAATTTATTTAAATGGTTGATTAATGTTGTTTTGTTATAAATAAGATGTTACTAAAATAAGTTTCGCCTAAGACTATCAAGCAAGCATACAAATGTGCTTATATAAATAATATCATTCAATTATAAAAAAACAATATAATACAATTGAAAATAATTATTTTTTTGATAAAGTTATTTTAAATAAAGAGGAATTTTAAAAAATGAAGATGATAATACCAGTAGTTGGTGATAGAGTTAAAATAAAAAAAACAATCAATTTAGAATTAAAAAATATAGCACAAAATGCAGTCTTTTTGAAAAAATATGATGAAAATTTTGAAAAAGTGAAACAAATTAAAAAAAACAAGCATAATATAGAAATTGAAAAAGGAACAATATTAACAATTGATAGAGTATATATTAGGCAAGGTGATAATGCTGAATTTAATAGTGTTACTTTTAAAATAAAAGATGATAAAAAATTACCAAATGGTAGATTTTTCTTACCAGTATCTGTAGTAAATACACTCGAAATAGATTTTTTAGGAAAATCAGAAGAAATAAAGAAAATGACTTTAAATAGTTGGGTATTTAAAAATAAAAAAAATAGAGATGACTGTCCTGTCAAAACAATAGAATCCAAAAATAACATAGAAAGTGTGTATGATTTTACAATGAAATTAGATTTAGTTAATTTAATGAATTTTTTCATTAATAAAATAACAAAAGAATTTAAATCTGAATTAAATATGGATTTAAAAGATATGTATGAAGAAACAATAAATTGTTTAAAATTAGAATCTAAAAATATATCAAAAGAGAAAAGAGAACAAGCAATTTCTAATTTGGAAGCATTAGAATCACATGGTGATTTATTAAAGAATATCAAAACAAAAATGTTAGGTAAAAATAAAGAGACTTTGTTTTATTTTAATTTTTGTAAATTAAATAACAAAAACATTAAATCAACTCATTTATTAAAAGTTGAAAATAAAGGAACTTCTGATAGTTTTTTTAATTTACATTGCTTTATATTTAATACATTATGGATGTTTAAATATATATTATTAGAGAAAAAAGATGTACAATATTATAGCTTTAATGGAGAAGTAAATAAAATAAAAGACATATTGGAAGAAGAGAACAATATTGGATCTAGACTTTTATCTTACACTTGGGAAAATAACTATTTATATGGTGTAGATGAAATATTCATAGATTATGCAGAAATAAAAACATTTAATGTATTGAATCCAAAAACAACTGAATTTTTAAATGAATTTATACTATTTGAAGATCAAGAATCAACAAAAACACTACAGGATATTAGAAAACAACTAACAAAAACTAAAAAATTATAATAATTTTGAGTTTTTTTGATAATAATCAATAGATTCCTGAATATCATTGAAATATTCAGTATTGTCATAATCCTGTTCATCCCATTGATTTAATTCTTCTTTGAGTGAATAAATAAATTCATTGAATTCATTATTGTTAAGGTAGATATCTTTTATCTCTATAGTAGGTATTATTGATATAATTTTATAAATTGTATTATGATCTTCTGATTTTATTAATGAAAATAATAATTCATTTTCATTGTCAGAGTTGTTTTTGAAATATTGATTTACTCTTTTTGACAAAGATACTCTTGTATCGTACCAGACATTGCTTTGACTATACAATAATGAATTCAATGCTATCAAAATTAATTCGTTATTTTTTTTATTTAAGTCTATAATATATGTATTAAATATCGTAGAGATCGAATGCAGAGTGTTAATTCTAGAATCTTCTGTTAAGTTTTCAAAATAAGTAAATTGTTTACCAATCTCTAAAAATATTTCAGACTGAATATTTCGAGATCTTATATTTTTAATATAATCAGTATCAATAGTGAAATCAATTTTTTCATTTTTTATAAAATGAGCAATTTCATGATTTTTATATTCAACAATAATTTCATTAACATTTTCAATACTATTGTTTTTGTAAATTATATTTATATTTTTACTCTCTGTATGCATTTTTTTATTCCAAGTTGTAAATAATTATGCTTATTATATAGAATAATTATTTAAATGCAAGATTTTATCTTTTATATGTTAAAATAAATATTAACAAGGAAGATAAAATGAAACAAAATAAAATATCAAATTTTTTGAAAAATTATAAAGCAACTAATTTATCATTGGATATAGTTTCACATAAAGATGGAAGTAATAAATTACATTTAATTTTCATATTAAATAAAACAAAGACAAACAAAGCAGAACAAACAATAGAACCAAAAAGAAATAAAGTATTAAAAACAAAACATTTGACATTAGATTCAGAAGAAGATATTGACATTAATCAAATAAAATCTGTGCTCAAAGAATTAACCGAAGATCAAAAGAAGTTTGCAATTCAAATAAACACTAAAAAAAATAGTTTAGAGCAAAAAGTAGTTAACAAATTAAATTTAGAATACATATTAGGAAAAGAAGAGTTAAGTGATTATATTTATTATGACATTTTAAAGAATGAATTTTTTGATAATAAAATAGAATTACAAAAAATAGAACAAAAATGTCAAGAAGATTTGATCTATTTAAATATTGATATTTTAATGGATCATTCGTTAAAAATGAATTATTTAAATATTTCTAAATTTAAATCATTAGAAGATAAAGAAAAAAATATTTTTGAAAATGAAGAATTTTTATTTAATTGTTCATCTGCTCAATTTCAAAAGGAAGCTTTTTTAAAATTAAAAGATTCAATGAAAAAACTTGGAAATAAAAAAGCCATATTATCAACAAATTTCAATGGAAAAAATAAATCTCATTTTTTTGAGGGTGATATGTTATCATTGGAAAGATTTATTTTAAGAAATGAAGAAATAAAAAATATATTTTTTGGATTTTCAGAAACAAGAAGTGAAGATAATGAAGTTGAAATAATGAAAATAATAAATGAAGAAACAACTAAATTATACAATGATAGAATAAACACTGATAAATATAATGTGTTATACACAGATGGTTCAACATATAAAAACGAAAATGAAGAACATAAACATAAAACATCGGGTGCTTTTATTTTGAATACTTCTGAAAAAGATTTTAAAGAAGTAGAAGTTAGAAATCTAAGTAAAGTATGTGAAGGAGAGGTACTTGGTGTTAGTTTAGGGATAAAAAAAATCATTAATGAAGGTTTGCTAGATAAACCAATAAGTCTAATTGTAGATAGCGATGACGTGGCTGATAGTATCAGAAAGTCACTGAATAATGAACCGAAAAAAGAAATACGAGTGCAAGCAAATAGTGATTTTAGAGAAATTATTGAAATGATAAAAACATATGAATTAGAAATAGAAATATTAACAGTTAAAAGCCATAGAAAAATATTATCCAACAAAATATATGAAAAAAATGATGAAGTGGATGCAATGGCAATCAATGCCATTTCAGATGAACTATCTTCTCAAAATATTACCAATAATATAAAAAGAAGAAAATTAAAAAAATAAATTTAATAGCTATTATATTTGTTATGATATGGTTCTTTATTAAAAAAATATATATAACGGCTAAATCATATGAATTAGGAAGTTCTGTAATTATACTTTTTTCATATTTTTTTCTAATACTATATAAGAAATTGTTCCTGACTTATATTGCACCTTTTTGAATTCTAGGATAAGTATATATTTATAATTCATTAAGTCAATAAAATGCATTGATTTTTATTTATTTTCATTATATAATATATGGAAATATTTTTGGAGTGAATCAATGGATTTAATAGAAATAGAAAAGAGTGATGATAAAATTGATATAATTAAGTTGTCAAATTTGTCACAAAGAATAGCATGGGCAAAAGAAGGTATTTTTTTAGATGTACTTTATTTAGATTCTTCTGATTTAGTTAGATCAGAAGTTGCAAAAACAGGTTCTTATTTAGAGGAGTTAAGAGAAGATTTGTCTGTTGATGTTAGACTTGCTGTTTTGAAAAAAACAAATATAGAATTTATGAATTTTAAATCAATTGATAATGAACACCCTAAAATAATAGAAGAAATATTAAATTTAGGGTTTGATATTGAAAATCTTGATTATGAAAATAATTGGCAAATAAGATTGGCTCTATTAAAATCTAAAGGTTTGTTATACTGTAGAGAAAAAAATATAATGGATAAAGTGAAAGATGAGCATATTGAAATTCAAAAGGAAATTTTAAGAGCAGGTAATACAGTAAATAAAACCGAATTAAAAGGTGAATTACTCTATTTATTTATGGAAATAAAGGATCAATCTTCCAGAGAGGGAGTTTTTGGTGAATGTGATGATGCAAATATTTTAAAGCATGCTGTTTTGAATAATTATAAAATAAAAGATTCAAATACAAGAAGAGTTAATAGTTTATTTGAAGACATAGAATTTTCAGTAAAATGCGTAAAAAAAGGATTATATCTTTCAAAAATATTGGATAAATTTAGAGAAGAAGAAAATATATTATGTGCATTTTTAGAAAAAGGATATTATAAAGAAAGCATAACAATTAATAAAAAGTCAGTAAATTTGCTAGATTTAGTAAAAGAGAAAATGAATTATAGAATGGCTAAAATTTTATTTGATAATGATATAGATACTTATTATGCAATAAGTATATCTGATAGCATTAAAAATAGAATAGATAAAGAAAATAACATAAAAAATAAAAAAGGTAAATTAATAGCATTATAAAAAAAAGAGCTATCAGCTCTTTTTTTATGTTTATTTTACATTTTGTTTTTTTTGGTATTTGTATGTTGTTTCTTTATTATTTGTTGTAATGCTTGTGAAGCATTTTTATAAACATCAGTTTCACTATTTTGTATTGTTTCAATGTCACAAGCTTCAAACCTTCCATCTTCTTTAACAAAAACAGCACCTTTATGCTTTTCAGAATAGTATAAATCAACAAGATTTCCTTTTCCATCTGTTATTTTAGAAACAAAGTTTCCAGTTTTTGCTGTGTTTTCATGACTTGGTGTTGTCATATATTCATTGACAGCAGAAGAAATGCTTCCTTGTAAAAATTTTTCCGATTCTTTATTTAAAGTTATTGTTGCAAAATAAGGT
>JAYJMJ010275623.1:0-10721 GCA_036873875.1 Laminaria ephemera
TTCTAGGTCTAGGGTGAGCGTCTCACCGCGGCTTGCAAGAATGCCGCCGCCCGTCATCCAGGAACGGTTAGCGGGAAGCTCATCGGCGAAGGTTCTTGGGCGATCAAACACTGAGGGAAGCTGAATTCGTTCGCCATCCGGAACAGATTCACCAAGCTCTACTTGCTCACCGGTTGGTTCACGCACGGCCCAGAAGACTCCGCCAACAATTGTGAAGAGAACCAAGATGGCTGCGGCGCCTACCAGAATTGAACGCCGACCTTCCTTGGGGTTCGGACCGCTGTTGAATTCCACCGGTGGTTGAAGCGCACGCGGGGCGCCGTCGACGACTTCGTTTACGAGTCGGCGGATGTTGTCGTCGAGTAGGTCAGTCATCGAGAACCTTTCTGAGGTTTGCCCGAGCGCGAGCGAGGTGCTTCTTGACGCTTCCTTCGCTGATGCCGAGGGTCGCTGATATTTGACGTGGGGAATGGTCGGCCCAATAGGTGAAGTAGACGACGGACCGCTGATTCACCGACAAGCGACGAACGGCTTCAAGAATCTCGGGCTGGGACAACAAGCCCTGACCGATTTCTGGAGTAAGCGAAGCGACTTTCCACTCCCGGCGAACCGATCGAGATCTCGATCGCATCATCATCTTCGCCGCGTTGACTACCGATCGGTGAAGGTATGCCTGCTGATCGGTCGCGGAATCCCATGCCGGTGTTCGCATCGCTCCGATAAGCGCCTCGGACACGACGTCTTCCGCGTTCGACGAGCCGACAAGCATCGAGGCGTGACGAAGCAGCTCAGGCCCAAACTTCTCAAACGCTTCGTCGATCAACACTCCCACACAGTGCTAATGCCGCCGCTCGACGAAATGGGTGACACGAAACTCACAAAGATGCGGCGCCCACCCGGAGTTTGCAAACGCCACTCAGCAAAGTCAACGTCCTTGGCGCGATACGAACCCCTAAGTCGCTATTCGGGAGGCTGCCGGAGGTTGGGTCACCGGGTTGGCTAGCGACCGATCTCGCAGGACCGGTGGACCTTGTCATTGCCGGTTCCGGCGTTGCAAGAGTCTCGGCCTTTGCCGCCGATGACCTTGTCGTTGCCGCTGCCGCCGGTCACGGTGTCGTTACCTCCGCCACCATCGACCCGGTCGTTACCCGACTCGCCTTCGAGCAGGTCGTTGCCGCCGCCACCCTTGAGATTGTCGTTTCCAAGGCTGCCCCAGAGCACGTCGTTGCCCGACGAACCCTTCAGCACGTCGTTGCCGGCATCGCCGTAGATGGTGTCGTTGCCTCGGCCGCCGTCGATCACGTCGTTGTCGTCGCCGCCACGGAGAAGCAGGTCATCACCAGACCCACCGTTGATTCGGTCGCGTCCGCCCTCGCCGAAGAGGATGTCGCGGCCAGCGCCGCCATCGATGCGATCATCGCCCTCGCCAGCGCACACAACGTCGTTACTACCGAAGGTCGAAACGACGTCGTTGCCGCCAAAGCTCACAACAACATCGGCGGCGTTGGTCCCGAGGAGAACGTTGTCACCACCGTTGCCGATGATTGTGGCGCGTCGGCCATTGCAGTAGATCTCGGCGGCCTGTCGACCAAAGAGACCGAGAATGGCCTGCTCGCCAGGAGCGAAGAACGACTCTTGAACACTGCGGAAGTCTTTGCCGGTAGACCCATGATCGCCGCCACCCCAAAGCCAACGCTCGTTGTGTCCATAAACGTAACCCCACGTGCCAAGCGCTTTTGCTGCTTTCGCATCGCTCAATACATCGGCTGGGGTGACCGGCCGCCCGGGAGCGGCATCGGTTGGATCATCGCACCAGGGAGGTTCGATGGCTTCGTATCGCATCTCGGCAGCAATGACCGGCCTCGAGGTGCCGTCCATAGCGGCCTTGATAATCTCTGCCGCTTCAGGTGCGGTGCGGCAGTGCGAGGACTGCACGGCAAAGTTGTCGATCCAAGGCTCATCGATGAATTTGAGAACTGCCGCCATCCAGCCACCGGTGTGATACCCGGTGGGTTGCATCGATCCAGCGGCCCGAAGCCCGGCCTTCATGTTGGACCAAACCTTTGGGTCCTCGGATTTAGAGTCGTTGTCGCACCAGTTGTCGCCGCCAAGCATCCACATCGATAACGCTGGGTGCGTGCCGATGGCCTCGCCGAGCTGAAGCCCGAGGAAGCGAGAGTTGCGACGCTTCAACGGGCCTTTGTTGAGTATGCACTCGCCGTCCTGATCGACGATTTCGTTGAGATATGCCGAACCCCAAGCAGCAACCATCACCACCTCAAGCTGGTAGCTCTGGGCAAGATCGAGGATGTCGCGCACATGTTTGGCGTGATTGCCATCGAGGACCATGTTGCCGCTTGCGTTGAGGCGGACCGCTCTATCGCCGAGGGCGTTCTTTCCGTCGATGCCATCCTGGTTGAGATACGACATCCAAACGCCATCGAACCCTTGGCTCGCCACATAGGCAAAGTAGGTCTCGGCCTCGGGAAGTGTCGCCCGGTTCGGTAGCTCCCACGCGGTATCCCAAACAGGGAAGTCCGCCTGCGCGCCTGCAGGCGTCATGCGGGAGGGAACAGCAACAAGCGTCGAAAAAACAACAAGCGCCGCGAGAAGTAGCGACATGACGGATCGTCCGCCGAAAGACATGTTCACGTAACGAACATAGGTGCACCTGGACGACGAGCGGTGAACCTATGTTGGGGTTTGAGTGCTCGGCTAGATGAGCCCGTCGTTCTGCGACTCGCGAAGGAACTCGGTACTCGACTCGAACATTCCCTCGTAGTCGAAGCCGGCTCCGGCAAAGGTGCGCAGGTAGAGGAGCGAGCGGAGGATGTCCCATCCGAGGATGGCGACACGCATCTTTTGCTCCTCAGGAGCATCGCTTGCCGCGAACGAGAACCAGGTTCGGTCATCGCCGACCTTCATGAACTTGTCAGCCGTGCATTGCAGAATGAGCTCGCCGATTTGCGGATTCGCGTCGACCCATTCGGCAGTTGCCCGAGCAGCGACCGAGGATGTGGGTTCGACGGCGAGTCGCTCCCACAGGTACGCCTTGAATTCGGCACACACCTCTGTGGAGATAGCGGTTCGAAGCTCGTCGATCGATTCGAAGTGCCGATACAGACCCGCTGGCGAGTAGTTGGCTCGAGTCGCTACCGAGCGAACCGAAAGCGAGTCCAACCCTTCTTCGCGAACCTGCGCGAGGGCCGCGTTGATGATGATTGTGTGGGGTTCGATTGCCATTTCCTCGATAAAAACTGTGGGGGAAACTTGTTCTACCACCACCCACCGTGACCGGCGAAATTTCGTCGCTCAATGTGAGACGTCATCGCACACGATGACTCCTCAATTAGTGCGCGAGTTAGCGGCGTCCGCTTCGCCACAAAGCACCTGCGGCACCAGCTGCCGTCACCATCGCAGCGCCCCCAAGAGCCCGCTTTTTGTTCGACGGCGCATCGGTTGGCATTGCGGCCAGCTCACGGAAAATTCGAATCGGCCAGCCACGAGCCTCGGCGACCCGACGGAGCTCGCGATCGGGGTTTACCACCACGGGGTTGCCAACCGCCGAGAGCATCGGGACATCGGTTGCCGAATCGCTGTACGCCCACGAGTTGTCGAGGTCGATGTCGTGAATCGCAGCCGACTCGCGGATGGCCGTTACCTTGTTCTCGCCGAAGGAGTTAAACGCAACCTCACCGGTGTATCGGCCGTTCTCATCGAGTTTGGCCTTGGTGGCAATGACCTCGTCGATCCCAAGAAACTCACCGAGTGGTTCGACGATTTCTGACGGCGATGCCGAGACCAGATAGATGCGATATACCTCGGCACGGTGGAATCCGATCAACTCCAGCGCCTCCTTGTACACGATGGGCTCGACAACCTCGGCCAATGTTGCGCGCACGAGGCGTTGGATTTCGTCCTTCTCCCAGCCGACTGCCACCCGAAGTGCTGTCTCGCGAAACTTCCGAAGCTTCTCAGCGTCTGCGCCGAAACGCCGGAAGAAGAACTGTGCCCAAAGTGCTCGGGCAACCAGCCACTTCGACAGATAACCGGCTCGGTGAAGCGATGGCCCGAACGCGACCAACGACGCTTTGGCAATCACCGTTTTATCGAGGTCGAAGAACGCCGCTTGCATGTCTTGAGGATAGGGCCGATCCGGCCTAGCCGGAGCGCGCCGGTTGCGGAACCCACCGAATCGCTCTAAGTTCATGCACCTTGACGGCAGGCCGCCGTCCGAACGCCGCAGCTTACGAGCCGGCAATCGCAGTACTACCCGGCCCGATCTCCCCAGTCGCCACTCGTTTGGCCTCGCTGCTTCCCCGCAGAAACACGTCTTCGGCGTCGATCCATCTCACGACAGATCGGCCGCGTCGAAGGTCTGCCTTCGGGCAGAAAGTCGTTCCTCCGGAAGGGGATGACCATGCTTATTGTTCTTTGGTCGGTAAAGGGTGGCGTGGGGGTCAGCGTTGCCTCGGCGATGTTTGCTCTGACCGCTTCGAAATCTCGACCCTGTCTACTCGTCGACGCTGGTGGCGATCAGCCAGCGATCCTCGGAACGGCCGACCCAGACGGCCCAACGCTCAGCCGTTGGATGAGCTCGCCGAGCGACGTCGGTATCGATTCGCTGCGTCGTGTCGAACATCGCGTGGCCGACTCGTTCAGCCTGCTTATGGTCGGCGACGAATTGGCACAAGATGCCGATCGACTGCTTGTCGCCGCCCGTCTTCTGGCCCAGTCCGACCGGATGGTGGTGGTTGACCTCGGCAACCTCGATTGCGCCCGAGCCGCACCGCATACGGCGTTCGCGAACGCCGTGCTCGAGGTCGCCGACCACTCACTGCTCGTCACGACGCCGTGTTATCTCGCTCTTCGGCGAGCGCAAGGCACCACTGCGCTGCCAACCGGTGTTGTGCTCATCGACCAACCCGAACGCGCCCTCCGCCGCCCCGACGTCGAAGCTGCGCTCGGGGCGCCGATCATCTGCACCATTGCGCACTCGGCGACGCTTGCCCGCACCGTCGACGCTGGGTTGCTGTTGAGTCGGCTCCCCAATTCTCCACGGCGAGCAATACGCCGATACCTCGATGGGGTGGCGGTATGACAGCTATCCCTGGCGCTCGGCATGCGGCCGAAGAACTCATCGATGTCGTGCACCGACGAGTCGTCGAGAACGGGCCTTTGGCCGAGGCCGCCGCTCTTCGCTCGGATATTGGCGTTGTCATCGCCGACCTCGACCCGTTGCTCGGAGCGCGAGAAACAGCGATTGTCGCATCGCGAGTCCTGGCCCGAATCGACGGCGTCGGGCCGCTTCATGAGCTGTTCGTCGATCCCATGGTGACCGACATCATGGTCAACGGCCCGAACGATGTCTGGATCGAACGAAACGGCAGAGTCGAACGGGCAGACATCGCGTTCGACCGTTCGGCAATCGAGCGGCTGATCGAACGAACTGTGGCGCATTCAGGCCGTCGCGTTGACCCCGGTTCGCCCATGGTCGACTCGCGGCTGGCCGATGGATCCCGGGTCAATGTCATCGTGCCACCTCTTGCGTTGGACGGGCCTTGCGTGACCGTCCGACGATTCGGAGCAACAACCGTCGACATCGACACGATGTGTCCGCCAGGGGTCGCCGACCTACTCCGCTGGGCAGTGGCGGCGCGCATGAATGTGCTGGTGAGCGGCGGAACCGGAGCCGGCAAGACCACGTTCCTCAATGCCCTCGCTGGGAAGATTTCGCCTCAAGAGCGGGTCATCACCATCGAGGATTCGGCCGAGTTGCGGCTGCCGGTGGATCACGTCGTCCGTCTCGAGGCACGACCTGCGAACATCGAAGGTCGCGGCGAGGTGAGTATTCGCGATCTTGTTCGCAATGCGTTGCGAATGAGGCCCGACCGGATCATCGTGGGCGAGGTTCGAGGTCCCGAAGCGCTCGACATGTTGTGGGCGATGAACACCGGGCACGAGGGTTCGCTTTCGACGATCCACGCCAACTCGCCCAGCGACGTTCTTCGGCGGCTGCAAGTGATGGTCCTAGCCGGCGATGCTGGTCTACCGCTGTGGGCCGCCGACCAACAGATCGGTTCGGCTGTTGATCTTGTGGTGCAGCTTGCCCGACGCGAAGGGATCCGAAGAGTCACTGATGTCGGCGAAGTAGTCGGTGTAGACGACCGATGGGAGTGTCGCTCGCTTCTCGGGCCCGAAGGCCTTGTTCGACTCCCTGAACGGCCGGGCCGAAGCGCTGCCCCGGGCATGGCGCGCGTCGAGTGGTGTGCCCAGGCGCAGCAAGGACCGTCATCATGACCGAGCTATCGCTGGAGAGCCGAGCCCTTCTCGTTCTGGCCGTCTTGCTGCTTGCAAGTGCGGTGCCTCTTGCTGCTCGCCAAGTTGTAGGAGACCAAAGCATCGACGGTTCGCTAAAGCAGCAGATCGACGTCTGGCTTCGCTACCGGTTAGGGGTCGCCAATCTCGAACGGGCGGTGACAGAACCACTGTTGGCGTGGTGCGGACTGCTGGGGTGTTCCGCGTTGGGTGGATGGCTGCTGGCTCGATCGGCGGGGGTAGCGATTGGTTTCGTTGCGGCGCTCGTGGTTCCAGTTGTTGTGCTGAGGTTTCGGGGCGATCAGACCGAACGGCGCATCGAGTCGGCGCTGCCCGACGTTCTCGAAGCAACTGCCCGAAACCTGCGCACCGGGACGCCCTTACTCCGCTCGCTTGCTCTGGCCTCGGCAGTCGATCGCCAAGCGCCCGGGGGCGTTAGCCACCATCAGACCGTTCAACACGACATTGCCGACCTTCTTCATGCCGCCTCCAGCGGCGTCGGGGTCGCCAAGTGTTTCGATGATTGGCTCGAGCGCAGGCCCTTTGTGTCGGTCCGTACCGTTGTCACCACGATTCATGTAGGTCTCGTCACGGGCGCCGACCTTGCTGCTCCGCTTGAACTTGCCGCTGACGGGCTCCGGTCTCGGGCATCACTGCGCTCCGAGGTGGCGGCGCTGGCGGCGCAAGCCAAGGCATCGGTAGTGGTTATCGGGTTAGCGCCGATTGCCTTTCTCGGAGTGTCGACCGCGTCTGGTACCTCGATGGAAATGTTGTTTGGGTCGCCCCTGGGCTTACTTGCGATGTCGTTTGGGCTTGGGCTGGATGTGGTTGGTGTGCTTTGGATGCGTCGAATCATCAGCTCGGTGACGACCTGATGGCGTCCGACGAACTTGCCTCGATGGCCTGTTTGGCAGTCGCCGTATTTCTGGTGCTTAGCGCCGTGCCGTCGGAACCCCGTCGACGAATTTCGCACGGCGCCGATAAACCGGTGGCGTTGACAAGTCGGCTGGGCGCAGCGCTTCGAAGACAGGTTGGACTCGAGTCGCCCAACCCTGTTCACGATCGGCTCTGGGGTTGCAGCGCTCTCCTTTCCGTTCTTGTTGTGTTGCATCCAGCGGTGCCAGTGATCGGGCTGCTCGGTGTTTGGGGCCAGCACATCGCTGGGATTCGTCGACACCGGATATCTGTCGAAGAAGTTGGTTGGGCGGCTGCACCCGAAGCAGCGAACGTGATGGCGCTCGCTGTCCGAAGCGGCGCCAACGTCTACCAAGCCATCGACGTCGTGGCCCAACGAATACCCGGGCGGGGTGGTGCAACCTTTGCCGAAGTCTCCCGCCGATTGGCGATGGGTGTGCTTCTTGAAGAGGCGTTAGACGAGCTGCCGTCTCGGCTCGGTGAGGCAGCCGAGCCGCTTCGCCGTGTGCTCCGGCGATGTGTTGCTACCGGCGCCGAACTGGCACCGGCCCTAGAGCGGGTGGCCATCGAGCTCCGAACCCAGCAGCACCAACGCCAGCTTGAGGCCGCCCGCCGGCTACCCGTCCTGTTGTTGTTTCCGCTCGTCACGTGCACGCTTCCGGCCTTTGCATTGCTCACGGTTGTGCCGTTGTTGGTGAGTTCGCTCACCCGACTCGCCGGCTAGTGACATCCACAAATCGCTACCTCCCCCTCTGCCACTTCCCTCTCATCACCTGCTTGTAGGAGAAATAATCATGTTGCGTTTCACTGTTCCGGTATCGATTGCCGTGCACGACTGGGTCGACGATCGCGTCGAACAATTCCAGACCCGCCAAGATCGCGGTCAGGCAACCGCCGAGTACGTGCTCTTGATGCTCGGGGCTGCGGCGGTCGCGTTGTTGGTCCTGGCTTGGGCGACCAAGTCGACGAAGATCGGCTCGTTACTGAACAAGGTCATCGACTCGTTGATCGCAAAGGTCACCTGATGGGTCCGTGGAGGGGCAGCGGTTTGCGGATCGCTGCCCCGCTGCGGGATAGGCGAGCTGGCCGGGATCGCAAGCAACCGACACGCCGCAACGACCGTGGCCAGGCGACGGTCGAGGTGGCGGTGTTGTTGCCCATCCTCGCAATTCTCGTTATCGGCCTGCTTCAAGTCGGTTTGGTCGTGCGGGCCAAGGTGCTCACCGTTCACGCTGCTCGCGAAGCGGCCCGAGCAGCATCGGTCGGCGACAATCCAATCGCCGCGGCTGCTACCAGCGGGCTTGCGCCGCTATCGGTGCAAGTGGCCAGCGACGGCGACCGGGTCACCGCCGTCGTTACCTATGTTGATCCCACTGACCTGCCAATCATCGGCGCCGCAATGCCGTCGGTGACGCTCACGTCGGAAGCAACGATGCGGGTCGAAGATTGGCCCGACTAGAGCGCTACACCTTGGAGGCGAAGAGCTATTCGACGGGACGAGGCTTCGGCAGCTGGTCGAGAATCTCGGCCAAGAGGGCGACAGCTCCGTCTTTGTCGAGAGGCTCGTTACCGTTGCCGCACTTTGGTGATTGCACGCACGAGGGGCAGCCGGCAGAGCAGCCGCAGGAGCGCACCACATTGAGCGTTGCTTCCAAGTGTTCTACCGATGCTTCAAAGCCGAGTTCGGCGATGCCAGCGCCACCCGGATACCCGTCGTAGATGAAGAAGGTGGGGTGCCCGGTGTCGGCGTGAAGTGCGATAGATACGCCACCCACGTCCCAGCGATCGCAGATGGTGAACAGCGGCAGGAGGCCGATCGCCGCATGTTCGATGGCGTGAAGCACGCCGGGGATTCGACCCTCTACCAAGGCAGCAGCAGGAAAGAGCTCGTAATCGATCTCGTACCAGAACGACCGGGTTACCAACCTCGAGGGTGGAAGGTCGAGCGTCTCGTTGCTGAGGATCTTGCGCGACCGCACTTCTTTGCGTTGGTACCCGGTGACCGTCGTGGTCACCTCTACTTGGCCGAGGCAGAGTCGAACGGCGCCGAGCTCGCGAGTCTGTTCGACCTTCTTGATGGAGATGTCGATGTCGGAGCGGGGCTGGGTGTATTCCTCGCCAGAGTCTCGTTCGACGATGGCTGCCTTGTCGTCGATGTCGAGCTTTGCAACCTTGTAGGACTTGCCCTGATGCAGATACACAGCGCCTGGATGCACGAGGCTAAATGCTCGGCCTTCATCGACTGTGCCGATGAGGGTGCCGTCGTTGAGGGCGATGCGGTACTCGCCCGATGAGCCCGAGCGAAGGCTCACGCCTCGGGCCGGGAACCCGCGCCCCGACCAAACGGCGGCGGGGCCCTTGCGCATGTGGCGTAGACGGAACTTGTTGTCGACGACGAGGTCGCGAACGCCGTCGGCGAGATCGTCGCCCCAGTAGCGTTCGTCGTCGTAGGTGAGCGGTTTCTCGAAAGCGGCCGCCGCAAGATGCGGGCCGAGGATGAACGGGTTCGACGTGTTGATAACCGCCGGTTCGGGGGAGCGGGTGAACAGCTCGGTGGGGTGAGCCATCATCCACTGATCGAGCTGGTCGTCGCCGGCCACCAGCACGGCAACCGATTCTTCCTGGCTACGGCCAGCGCGGCCTGCCTGCTGCCACATGGACGAAATAGTGCCGGGGAAACCGTTGAGCACACACGCGTCGAGGCCGCCGACATCCACACCCAACTCGAGCGCCGAGGTAGCGACCACACCTTTCAGTGCGCCACTGAAGAGCTCGGCTTCGATTTCGCGACGCTCGGCGGCGAGGTAGCCGCCTCGATATGGGCGGACCTTGTCGGCGTCTTCGTCGGGAAGGCGGCTTGCGATATCGCCGGCAACAAGTTCAGTACCCTTTCGACTGGCGCAGAACGCGATGGTGCGGTGACCGATTCGTATGAGTTCGGCGGCAACCGATGCCGTTTCGGAGTTTGACGATGTTCGGGCGCCCGTGGCTTCGTCGACAACCGGCGGGTTGAGAAGTGCGAACGAGCGAGGACCGCGAGGCGATGCATCGGTTGTGACTTCGGCAACCGGCAGACCGCACAGGTCGGTCGCGAGCTTGCCCGGTTGCCCGATTGTTGCCGAGCAGAAGATGAACTGAGGCTCGGCGCCGTAGGAGCGGCAGATTCGGAGCAGGCGGCGGAGTATGTGGGCGACATGGGTGCCGAATACGCCTCGAAGAACATGGAGCTCGTCGATGACGATGAACCGGAGCCGCATGAGAAAGTCGGCCCATTTGCCGTGGTGGGGGAGGACCCCGTTGTGCAGCATCTCCGGGTTGGTGAACACCACGTTGGCGTTCTTGCGAACCCAGGTGCGGTCCTTGGTAGGAGTGTCGCCGTCGTAGGTGGTGCAGGTGACATTGTCGAAACCCTGGGTGGCAAAGCCGCGAACCTGATCCTGGGCGAGAGCCTTAGTGGGGAACAGGGCCAGGGCAGTGCCGGGACGGAC
>JAYJMJ010275632.1:0-12303 GCA_036873875.1 Laminaria ephemera
CCGCACGCATTCGAGAGCAAGTTCCCGAGGAACCGGTCGCGTTAGGTCAAGCCGCTTCCGCACCGCACGGGTGGTCGTGAGAAGTAGGTCGGCGTTGGCGACATCGATCTGGCCGTCGCTGTTTGGGGCGTCAGTGGTCATCGCCTCGTTCTAGAGGATCAACACGGCCGCTGTCAGATGCGTGCCGCAGAACAGAGCGGGATCTACTCGTGAAGCCTCTGCGCAAAGAACTCCAGAATCTCATCTCGAGCCTGGACTGTTGGTTGACCAGCCTCATCGATCAGGTGGGTGGTGACGACACTATGGGGTACTCCTGTCCAACCACCGGGTGCGGCTGCAGAGTCCGGGAGCACGTGTGCTTGCAGCCGGTCACCTAGGGCTTCCTCGAAGGCTTCGAAACGCTGGGTGGTGCAATAGGAATCGCCTTCGAAGCGGTAGGCGAGCACCGTTAGGTCGTCCTCGTCGAGGCGCTGCCTGATGGCAACCATCGTCTCAGGGGCCAGTCCCGTCACGGCCGGATCATCTAGCGGAAGCGATGGCTGGCACATCACCGGCGCCAACACCGATGTCTCGAGCATCATGGCCAGCCCAAAGTTACCGGTGAAGCACATGCCGATAGCGCCGACCCCAAGACCGCCGCATTCCAAGTGAGCGTCGGCTGCCAATGAACGCAGCCATGCCACCATCGGGCTGCCTTCGCCTTTGGCGAAGGCCGTGAACTCGCGGCGAATGCAGGGCGAATACATCGACTCCAGCGTGAGGTCCATGGTCCCCGGTTCGCCGTCGCGTCCGAAGAGGCTTGGCATCCACACCGTGAACCCGGCATCACGAACCCATCGAGCGAAGCGCGCCACCTCGGGGCTGATACCGGGCATCTCGGTCATTACGATGACAGCAGGACCGGTACCGGCTTTGTAGACAAGCTTGGTGTCTTCGCCGTAGGTGATCTCGCGTCGTTCAAAGTCGGCGATCTCGTCGCGTTGGTCCAGATCTTGTTCAGCCATGTGCGTCTCCCGAAGACGATAAGGCCAGCTATCGCTGACAGACCAAACCTAGACCGGGCTGCGCTCACTGGCGCCGAGCGCTGCTTTAGTGATAGTTCGTTTCTATGCAACAACTCAAGGGTCGAGTAGCCGTAGTTACCGGAGCTGGCGACGGCATCGGCCGTGGGGTGGCTACGCGCTTCATCGCTGAAGGGGCAAAGGTCCTCATCGCCGAACTCAACGAGACGGCAGGCCAAGCCGTGGCAGATGAGTTGGGCGACAACGCTCACTTCCTCCGCACCGACGTGGGGATCAAAGACGATGTCGACGCGATGGTGATAGCGACCGTAGAACGCTGGGGGACCATCGACATCCTGGTCAACAACGCTTGGGGTGGCGGCCGGATAAGTCGAGTCGAGCAGAAGACTCCCGAGTTGCTCGCCGCTGGAATGGATGTGGGCTTCTACGGACCGCTGTGGGCGATGATCGCCGCTCATGGGGTGATGAAAGAGAACGGGTACGGACGGATCGTCAACATGTGCTCGCTCAATGGCGTGAACGCACACATGGGGACTCTCGAATACAACAGTGCGAAAGAGGCGCTGCGCGGCGCCACCCGCACTGCCGCCCGGGAATGGGCCAGCACGGGCATCACGGCCAACATCATCTGCCCCGCAGCAAAGTCGGCCGCGTTCCACCGGGTGATGGGCGAGCACCCCGAACTTGAGGCGGCCGCCGATGCTTCGAACCCTATGGGCCGTATCGGCGATGCCGAGTCCGACATTGCGCCCGTAGCGGTGTTTCTCGCGAGCGAAGAAAGCCGGTACCTCACGGGCAACACCTTGTTCGTCGACGGCGGTTCACACATCAACGGTTCCAGCTGGGCTCCAGACCTCGGCGAATAGGGCTCGACAGGTCTGTGGCGTTCTTCCCGGTTTAGGCGAGCCAGGTTTCCGGTGTCTTCACGGGGTGCCAGGTGACGTCGACGTTCGACATCAGGAGCGTCTCGGCCGGAACAGCTGACGAGAAGCTGCTCATGAACTCGGAATTCAGGTGCTCCAGGTCGACGATCTCTGCGCTGCAGTGAGCTGGATTCATCTCAACCGCCTCAACCGATCCGGAGCGGTGGCCGGGCGAAAGTCCTAATGCCGTGCCGATGACGATGTCGGCGACTTCGCATGAGTTGTCGGCGACCCCGTTCAGTCGCGCACTCGCCTCGATGTCGAAAGCCCCCGATGGGTGCGGCCGGCCCTTCACCGACCAGCCAAGGGTGTCGGCGCCTTCGTCAACCGCTACAGCGGACTTCACGTGAACGCCCGGGAAAAGCCGGCCGCCCACAGCCACACCCGGGTACGAGTCGGTGTGTCGAACTGGCACCCAAACCGCCATGGTTGGATCGTCCTCAGACCCCACCTCAATCGAGATGCGATGGGCCGCGGCGCGAATACTCACCCCGACAAGTGCCGGCATCGGCCATGGCCGTGCCGCTTCGATTTCGATCATGCAGCAGCCCACGACCACACCGCCCGTTGATCCAACGTGCGGTCGGACGCCATCAGGTAAGTGGCGACGCGCTTCATCAGGGTCGACCAGTTGGTTGACGAGAAGACGCCGACGAATTCGGCCGATGAGGTCGCCAACTCTTCGATCATCTGCCATACCCGCAGGGTACCGGTTGGCCCAGATCGGCACGGCGCCGAACAGCCGCCGACGACAATGGTCATTCGACGGGCGAGTATCCAAGCCGGACCTATGCTCCCTACAGTGATCACGCATGTTCTTTGACCTCATCGTTGTTGGCGGAGGCGCCGCTGGGTTCTTCTCGGCCATCACCTGTGCCGAGCAATCCGGCAAGTCGGTTCTCATTCTCGAGAAGACAGGCCAGCTACTCCAGAAGGTCAAGATCTCGGGCGGGGGCCGTTGCAATGTCACCCACAGTTGTTTTGAGCCTCGCGAGCTGAGCACCAACTACCCACGCGGCGAGAAGTCGCTGATCGGCCCGTTCCATCGGTTCGGAGCGGCAGACACCGTGGAGTGGTTCGCCAGCCGCGGCGTCGCCTTAAAGACCGAGGCCGACGGCCGGATGTTTCCGGTAACAGACAGCTCGCAAACAATCATCGACACCCTCCTCGGCGCCGCCGAAGCGGCCGGCGTCAACATCCACACCGCCGAGGGAGTGACCAGCGTCCACAAAGGCGACGACCACTTCGAACTGGAGACCGACGCTGGGAACTCATACACGGCAGCGAGCGTCCTTCTTGCCACTGGTGGGACCCGGCTCGCAGCCGGAGCAAAACTCGCAGCCAACCTTGGCCACGAGCTCAAGCCACCCACACCATCGCTGTTCACCTTCAAGATCAGCGATTCACGGATCGATGGGCTTGCCGGACTTTCGGTGAGCGATGCCGAAGTCAAGATCCAGCAGAGCAAACTCAGCAGTAGGGGACCGGTACTCATTACGCACTGGGGCTTGAGCGGTCCCGGCATTCTCAAGATCTCGGCATGGGGCGCCCGCGAGCTAGCCGAGGGCAACTATCGGTTCGACGTGACCGTCAACTGGTTGCCAGACGACGACCCGGCATCGGCTTTCGCCGACAAGCGACTCGGCGAGGCCAAGCGACAGCTTTCGAGCAAGAGCCCGTTTCCGACTATCCCGAAGCGACTCTGGTTGCGGCTACTCGCTGCGGCCGAGATTCCCGATGCCACGACGTGGTCGCAGATCAGCAAGGCACAGACCAAGCAACTCATCAGTCAGCTCACCGAATCGACATTCAGGGTCGACGGCAAGAGCATGAACAAGGCCGAGTTCGTCACGTGCGGCGGCATCTCGCTCACCGAGATCAATTTCAAGACGATGGAAAGCAAACTTGTGCCGGGTCTCTATTTCGCCGGTGAAGTCATCGATATCGATGGCATCACCGGCGGCTTCAACTTTCAGAACGCGTGGACAAACGGCTTCCACGCTGGCTCTGACATCGCGGCTCGCTGAGCGGGACTAGAGCCGTTCGATCAACGTTCCGGTGCCGAGTCCGCCGCCGCAGCACATGCTGATGACGCCGTAACGACCACCGCTTCGCTGCAGTTCGTGAACCGCCTTGGTGGTGAGGAAACAACCGGTCCCGCCGAGCGGATGGCCGAGTGAAATAGCGCCCCCGTTTGGGTTGACCTTTGCCATGTCGGGCTTGATTGCGCTGGCCCAGGCAAGAACCACGGATGCAAATGCTTCGTTGATCTCGAAGACATCGACATCGTCGGCGGTGATTCCTTCGCGTTCCAGAACACGTTGGGTCGCGGGGATAGGGCCTTCGAGCATCAGCACCGGATCGCAGCCCACCAACGCTGTCTGCAGGATGCGCGCTAGCGGCTTGATGCCGAGTTCGGTGGCCTTCTCGGCGCTCATCATCAGCACCGCGCTAGCCCCATCGGCGATCTGCGAAGCGGTGCCAGCGGTGTGTACGCCGTCTTCTCGTGCGACCGGTTTGAGTTTGGCCAGTTGTTCGAGGCTTGTATCGCGGGGTATCTCGTCGAGGGTGACCTCTACCTTCTCGCCGGTCTTCTTCCCGTCTTCGCCAATTACTGCCGCATCGACGGGGATGATCTGGGTTTCGAACCGGCCCTCAGCTACCGCCACAGCGGCCCGCTCCTGCGACTCGAGACCGAAGGCATCGGTGTCGGCCCTGCTGATGCCGTACTTGTCGGCGATGCGCTCGGCGCCTTCAAACTGGCTGATGAACTCGTAGTGATCGAAGTAGGAGCGAGAGATCGGCTTGCCGTATCCGGCCTTTGCGCCAGCATCGGCGTCGGAACCGATCGGCAGCAAGCTCATGGCCTCAACGCCGCAGGCCAACACAATGTCTTCGACACCGGAGGCAATCAGCGCATGCGCTGTGTTCACCGCATGCTGGGACGATCCGCATTGCGCATCGACCGTGGAGGCGGCAACTTCTTGGGCACCGCCGTAGCTGAGCCAAGCGGTCCGGGTGATGTTCATGGCCTGGGCACCAACCTTGTTAATACACCCGCCCACGACCTGGCCCACGGCTGCCGACGGCACGCCAGCTCGGCCTAGGACTTCCATCATTACGGGCCCGAGGACATCGTTCGGGTGGGTGCCGGCGAGCGACCCATTGCGCTTTCCGATCGGCGATCGGCCAGCTTCAACAATCACAACTTCAACCATGGTGTTTCCTCTCGAACCATTCGGTGATCCAACATACGCATCGTCTGCAGCGGGAGCGAAATCTCGTTCCACTCCAAACAAGTAGTGGCTCTGCACATTTCGCCCCACGGCCACTTCCCAGCGATAATGGAACCCATGGCGGAGCACACAAATGGAGCGATTCGGCACGTTCAGATCTTTGGCGAGCGCTGCTCAGGCACCAATTTCCTCCACGCACTCGCCTCCGACATGTTCCGTGGCATCCAGATGACAAATGCCTTCGGCGGAAAGCACTGGTACATCCGAGATCATCAGCCTCGTGGTCGGCCGAACGAAACCACCGACCAGCAATGTGTTCGCGGCCTTGATGACAGCGCCGACACCCTGTTCTTGGTGATCCACCGAGACCCGTACAACTGGCTGCGTTCGTTGCAACGCACTCCGTACCACGCATGGACTCACGACAGCTTGCCGCTTCGAGAGTTCGTGACCAAGCCCTGGGCGTCCTCTGAGGTTTCGCAGGTGAACCCCACTTGGACTGCCCGAGACGACGGGTACTACTTCATCGAAGAGGCCGCCAATGTTCTCGAGCTCCGGGCGATGAAACTGCGCCACCTACTGGGGCTCGAAGACGCAGTCCCAAATGTTGCGTTCGTGCGGCACGACCACCTTGCTGCCGATCCGACATCTCTCACCGGCATTGCCGGCCGCTTCGGGATCGAAGTGGCCGAGGATCTGTCACTCGACGTCAACCGCTACTTCGGCGGCTACCGCGAAGGGACATACGACGGTCAACGGACGTACGACCCGATCAGCGACGCCGACCTTGCTCACATCAACGCCCACCTCGACTGGGATGTGGAAACCGCCTGCGGATACTCGCCTTCGGACTACACCGGCTGAACGTCAAACCCACAGCAGGCGCCTTTTCGACAGACTATTCAGCAGCCGTGTCGTATTGCATCGCTAGAGCCGGGTTGCCTCCGGGGTCTTCAAAGGAAATGAGGTGCCCGACCTTTGGGATCGTGAACTTCTCCATGAGAATTTTCCCGCCGGCGGAGAGAATCCGTTCTCGAGCCACGTCGACGTCTTCGACGCCGAAGGTGCACTCGAAGCCAAGGGTCGGGGCATCTTCGAGAAGCTGTCGACGTTGTTGGATCGAACCCATAGGCGCTTCGCCGGACTCGTCCAAGATCTGGACAAAGCCCGGCGGACCATACTCCTGGAATTGCCAGCCAAACACCGACCCATAGAACGCCTGTGTACCTTCGACGTCGTCGGTGTTGATCGCGAAATGGGTCAGTCGTGGGTGCATGGGTTCATCTTGACAGAACCAGGGAGCGTCTGACCTTCTACACTTTGACGAGTTATGTCGAATTCACGCCAACCGGTGTCACGGGTGCGAAGCAATGCCAGCACGCACCCTCCCGGTCGTGTGCTGCTTCCTACACAACCGGGATGGGACTATCTCATCATCGCCCGAAGCGGCCTCGTCACCGCCCTTACCGAAACCCAAGCCTGGACGATTCCCGCCCATCGTGCGCTTTGCGTCCCAGATGGCACCAGGGTGCGAATCGAGTCGACGAGACGTGCTTCGGTTACGTGTCTCTACTTCGACACAACGCTCGGCGTACTCGGCAACGATATTCGGGTCGTGAATCTGACCCCGTTAACGACTGAACTCGTGGCCCATGCAGTCGAGGTCGCGCCGCTGGCTCTGGAAGTGCAAGCCGAAATGGCGCTGATCACTCTGCTCGCTGCGCAACTCGCAAACGCTCCGAAGACGCCTCTTCATCTGGCGCTTCCCGTCGACCCAGTCGCCAAGGAAGTTGCGAACGCGATCATGATGGACCCGGCCGTGGATCTCGAGCAGCGGATCCAAGCTGCCAACGCGAGCCGTCGAACCGTGGAACGACGCTTCAAGTCTGAAACGCTGATGAGCCTGGGCCAGTGGCACCGACGGGCACGGATCCTTGCCGCCGTTAGCGGACTTGCCCAAGGTCAGAGCGTTACCGATACGGCTATCGCCGTTGGCTACGCCTCGCCCAGTGCTTTTGTGTCGGCATTCAAATCCGAGCTGGGTTCGCCGCCTCGAGAGTTCATGCAGAACGAACTCCGGCCCCAGAATCGGCACCTTGGTAGATTCTCGTCATGGAGTTGAGCTCGATTAGCAGTTGCCTCATAAGCACGACGGTGATTGATCAGTTCGGCGCCCTCCACCACAGAAAACAGCACCACACCCGAGTCACCCGATCGTCCATTAAGCGACTTCTTCGGGCGGAACTGGCCGATGCTCCGCTCGGGCACACCGCTATCTCTACTTGTGCGTCGCTCACAAGAATCGATGATTTTCTCGGAATTGAAGTTGTCCGACAAGACGAATCGGTTGAGGAACTCGGGATCATCGAGTTACAGCGGTCTCTGGTTGACCAGCTACGGAAACTTGGTGGGGGAGTGTTATCCGTGCCGAATGCTCGGGCGTTCGAGAGTGCTCGGCGTCCGATGACACGGACTTCCCACGGCGCCATGATCGAATGCATGGAACTTGGTAACGGAGCGTCGGCAAACATCGGCGCGGCATTCGACGCCGGCCGAGACGCACTCGCACGATCCCTCGACCTTCAACCCACCGCTGCGCAGCTCGGCGTCCAGTGGACAAAATCGAAGATGCTCGAGATCCGTTCTGACGCGAATCCGGCCTATCTCAACGCCGAATCGCTCCGGGCCGGGGCGCGACCAGAAGGCGACGGACTTGCGCGGTAGCGTCGGATCATGACGTCCAACACGACCCACTTCCGGGTTTGGCTAGCTGCCTTCGCTGCCCTGGTGTTCCTGGTCGCCGGTTGCACCGACCAGCCGACGGCGGGGTCCTCGGCGGACCCCTCTTTGGCCCCTCTGGCTTCAACCGCTGTGCCGATCTCAACGTCCTCGAGCCCCGCAACCTCAACGACACCTGCAGCAACCTCGACCAGCACCGCAGAGGTCTCACCAGTTCGCGAAAGCGGCCCATCGCTCGACCAAATTGACTGGCTGGTCAGCTGGGATTCGATTGGGCCGGTGCGGGTGGGGTCGACGAAAGAGGAGATCGAGGTTGCTCTTGGTCCAGGCTTCGAGATCAAACCGGTCGATGCAATCGGGGAGGCATTGAGCGGATACTCAGTAGCCGTCGATGGCGAGGTCCTTCTCCATTTCGCGACCTACGACCCGGACAACCCCATCTTTGAGCTGCTCGTTACCACGAACTCCCGGTTTCGCCTTGCTAGCGGCCTACGCCCGGGAATGGGTCTTGCCGAGGCCGCAGAGCTGCATGGCGAACCGAACTTTTGGTTTCATGCGGTGAGCCACGGGAGAGAATCGGTTGCGTTCGCCGATGGCACCGGCGACTCGAGCGAAACGATCCACATCACAAGCGTCGGCGTCGAGAGTCTTCAAGCGGGCCTCTACGGAGACCCAAGCCCTGAGGATCCCCAGCTCTTCGAGACAGACGAGTTTGATCCCGATGGAACCATCACCACGATAACCGTGAACTGCTTCGGGCCCGGTCGACAATCCTGTAGCTAGTCGCCCACGCCGCCACACCTGGCGAAGGGCGCCACCAGCCTCGCTCCCGGGAACTCCCGTAGCGCGAAAAGAAGTTTGAGATTGCCTGTCGATTTCGTCGGTCGTCATCGTCGTTTCCATGAGAGCAACCACTGCACTCAGCAAACTCAACTGTGAAAGGCTGATTTACCCATGGAATACATGATTCTCAACCACACCGAGGAAACCGAAGATGGGCCTGCCCCGGGCTCACCCGAATTCGGCGAGATGATGGGCCGTTGGATGGGCTACAACCAGATGCTTATCGATGGCGGTCATTGGATCTCGGGTGCGAGCCTGACTCCGACGTCTGCGGCAACCACCGTTCGCAAGGCCGACGGCAAGCCAACCATCATCGATGGCCCCCACGCTGAAACCAAGGAACAGATTGGCGGCTACTACCTGATTGAGGCGAAGGATCTCGACGAGGCGCTAGCACTGGCTGCAAAGATGCCCACGGACAATGGGTCCCTCGAGGTTCGGCCCGTGGCCTTCAGACCCGACGCTCAGTAGTCAACCAGCGTCCCCAGCGACGGAGGTTTGCGATGGCTGAGGTTTCCGAAGACGTATCCAACGCACTGGGTAGTGCGGCGCGATTGCACGCACCAGAGGTGCTCGCGATCCTGGCATCCCGCTTCGGAAACCTCGACCTGGCCGATGACGCTGTGGCCGACGCGTTGGTCGACGCTGCCCGGACATGGCCGACCAACGGCATCCCCGATAATCCTGCAGCTTGGCTGATGACTGCGGCGAAGCGACGAGCGATCGACCGGACCCGCAAGATCAACCGCGACCTCCACAACTCAAACGCTGCGGCCACGGAGTTGTGGGAGCAACACGAAACTGCCGACGTTGGTGGGCGATTCATGGTTGATGACCGCGCAGACATCGCTGATGAGCAGTTGCGGCTCCTGTTTCTTTGCTGCCACCCGGCGTTGGACACCGATACTCAGGTGGCCCTGACACTCCGGCTGGTCGGCGGGCTTACGACGCCCGAGATCAGCGCGGCGTTTCTTGTTCCGGAAGCGACCCTTGCCCAGCGCATCGTGAGAGCGAAGCGCAAGATCCGGATGGCGCATATTCCACTTTCGATCCCAGACCAACTCTCTGATCGCCTCGATGCGGTTCTCGGCGTCCTGTACCTGATCTTCAACGAGGGCTATCTCTCGCGTTCAGTTGAGGACGTGTCGCCCCTCAGAGTCGACCTGGTAGCAGAAGCCATCCGACTCACCAACGTCCTTCTCGGCTTAACCGACGAGCCTGAGGTTCGTGGCCTTCTAGCCTTGCAGCTCTTTCATCAGTCGAGACAGGCGTCTCGCTTTGACCCGGCAGGTGAGCTGGTGCTGTTAGAGGATCAAGATCGATCCGAATGGGATCTTGAACGTATTGCCGAGGCAAATTCGCACCTGGCCCGAGCGATGGACCGCATGATCCCCGGCCGCTATCAGGCAGAGGCGCTCATCGCGAGCCACCATGCCAACGCTCGCACTCCGAACGACACCGACTGGACCATGATTGCGTCGATCTATTCGCAGCTCGAGGCCATGTCTGGATCGTCGGTGATCCGATTGAATCGTGCAGTGGCGGTTGCGATGGCTGACGGCCCACTTGCTGGGCTGAAGGTACTCGAAGCCATTGAGGACCTTGACCACTACCACCTTCTCTGGGCCACAAAGGGCGAGCTGCTCAAACGTGCTGGACATCATTCACAAGCACGAGAAGCATTCGAGCGCGCAATCGAACTTGCGATTGCTCCAATCGAGATCCGCCACCTCCAACGCCAGGTCAACAAGCTCACCCAGCCCTGAGATCGATCGCGATGGGCTAGAGAAACGCAACCAGTTCGTCGATGGATGCCCCTGGCGGAACCATGGGTAGGTCGGCAATCACCGGCGTCACCAGCTCCGATTGCCCACAACCCATTTGGAGCCCTTGCACGAGTGGCGTGTATTGCCCTGGTGAAACCTCGACGAGAAATGCGATGAACGAAAGGCCGTCGACGGCGACCGGGTCGACCAACGGATCGGCGCCGTCTGCAGCCCAGACGGATGTATACGCCACGCTGGTCAACGGTTCGCCACTAACAGTGCCGCTTACGACATCTAGGTCGCTCGAAGAGATTACGGTCATTTCTTCCGTGCCTGTCACCCGCGAGATGGTGTCGACCGAACCAACAACTACCAGGTCGGACCAATCGATCAACTGTTGCAAGCTGTCTGCCGGCTCGTAGTCATAGGTTGGAAGACCCGACCGAACAAGATCGACGATTGCCGCGAAATCGTCTTCGCAACGAAGCTGGCCCGAGGCTGAATCCGAGGAACAGCCCGTCACAAACGTGACGAGCGACAGTACGACGAGGGCTAGCTTCCGCATTGGGGAGGTCTTTCAGCAGGGGAGTCGAGGACGCGCACTACTTTGACGATTCGTGGGACCTCACAAGTTCCCGAGAGTCACCGTTATCTGGGGACTTGCCACGCGAGAGGATCGCACCGGGTTTCAGATCGAGATGCCAGACCAAGGTGGTGATGGCGAGCCCGGCGATGATTTTGGTCGTGGATCCACCGGTCCAAAGCTTGACTCCAGCTGACAGTGCGGCCGCCGACAACAACATCTGGACCATTGATCCGCCGTACGGGCTCTTGGGCGCCAAGAGTCCTCGCACTTCGAACCGTTTAACAGCAGCAAGAATCGCTAGCAGCACAACGAAGCTCAGCCCGATGAGTGGGAGCTTCTGGATCCACCACTCGCCCGAACCAACGGCAGCGGTTGGCAGTGCATCGACGAATAGCAGGACCACGCCGGCGATTACCGCGGCGGTGAAGTGCCACAGATAGACGCTCATGCCGACTCCACCAAGAATCGCCACGACCTTAAAGGCGCCCGGCGACGCTGCGAGCCAGGAGTTAATCGTCGGCGCAAGCCACACAGCGGTGGCGCAGTACGCCAAGCCAAACAGCATCAGAGCGATGGACGGCGGATGTGTCGGGTTGAACGATGCTTCTCCATCGTTCACCATCGACGCTCGCCACGGGCCCAGCTTCACAACGATGTAGGTGATCGCCCAGAGCGACGGAGCGATCAAGCCAAGCACCCGACGGGAAGGCAAGAGCCCGTCGCGCCAAGCGAAGCCGAGGATCTGAAAGATCAGCCAGCCGATAACCCAGTTGATGCCGTGGAGCAGAGGGATGCCGACGATGCCAGCGATTTCGAATACCGAGAAAGCGGCACCGATCCCGAGGAAGAACCCCAATGGGTTCTTTCGGAAGAGCGGGAGAGTGATTGGAGCGATAGCTGTATCGATCGTGTAATTCGCCAAGAACCAAAGCGGGATCGCTGCTGCTGCTGCGCCAAGGAACGCGAGCTCGGCAACACCGAGTGCGGTCGCGATCAAAGCGATCACGATCCACAGGTAGGCGAGGATCATCGTTGGTTCCATCATCCGCCGAAGACGGCTGGCCACCCAGTCTTGGGGTGTTCCGTTCTTACGGTTGTGCGAATCCAACGAGACAGCGGAGGAGAATCCGCCAGCGAGGAAGAACAAGGGCATCACTTGGAGTGCCCAAGTGGCCCACGCCAGCGAAT